>JAANIC010003974.1:13439-27639 GCA_017607545.1 Acromyrmex charruanus | reverse complement strand
AATTTCTAAAGATCCGTTAAATGATATATCGTTAATTTTTTTAGGAAGAAATAAAAAAATCTGATTCTATTATGTCTATATATACTTTAAATAAAATTTTATATAAATAGTAACATTATTTACACGCGCATGCCTATAATAATTACTAATGTAATATAATATTAAAAGATCTTAATATATCAAATAAAATAACTCGAGTGTTTATTCGTAGTTGCTTCAACACGTTAATTGTTTCGTGAAGAAACAGCCGTGAAGGCGTCCTAAATAAAAGTCTTTTTTTAGCGAGTTCGATTCGATACATGATTGATCTATTAACATCGATTGTGGTCGTGTATCTATAGTATTGCGCTGTTAATTAGTTTACTACGGCTCAGTAGAACTTTTTCGTCGGTAGAGTAAGTTAGCTTCCGAAAGAAGCCCGTCCGCGTCAATCATTCGATTTTGTGATTAATTCGATAGTTTCATAAAAAAAGTGAATTTTAGCAACATGGTAATTTAAATGTAAATTTATTAGCAAATATCTAAAAACTAAATTAATAACGTAGTACTAATAGCGGAATTCTTCTTAATGCTTTACGTGTTTTAATATATTTATTATTCTAATAATGTATAAACTAATTAAATTTACGTTATTAAATTACATTATTAATAATTAATTTCATTATAGGAAGAAATTCAGCTTAGTAAAGATCAATTGTCTCGTAAGTAAACTTGCGTATTAAAGCACCATTATTTTCGTTATCAATAGTATGTGACTAATTTAAAATTATTATTAGCGATTATAATTGGTATACCTATGATTAGTATATAAAAACTGAGAAAAATGTTTTCTGAATAGATTTAAAAATGGCATTCGACGCGTTCGATCATGATAAAAAAGGATCTATCAGCACGAACATGGTAAACACAATTCTAGGCATGCTTGGCCACGAAGTTCCAGCACAACAGCTCGCAGAAGTTATTGCGGAGATTGACACATGGGGTAAATATTACCGACATACAAAAGTTAATTGAAAGAGAAATCACACTCCCCTGGTAGAAATGTATGCAGTTTTTCTAGACACCTATCCAGTTACTATCTAATATTACTGCATTCTCATTAGTTGTGCCAATACTGAGTAGAAAATGGACAAGAACTTGATAGAGTTTTATTCTGTCCATTTCATGAGCAGTTGGCTTGTTTATTAATCAATTTAATATTCATTATTTGTTGTATTTCTATTCAATGTATGGATTCAGCAATTTTACGCAACTTTTGTATGCAGTAACTGCAAACAAAGCATTACATACTGATTGGGATCCTAAGTAAGTTTCCTTCTCAGTTAATAGACAGAAATTTCTATCAAGATCTCCAAATATCCTTTTAAACAATAATGATATTTCATAATGCTCACTCCAAACAAATTATCGAACAAAACTTTTATCCAGATAACATTATTGAGTTTTGTATTATATTTAGAACATGTCCAGAAATTTATAAAAATTATTTATTGCCAAAAAGTTTCAGAGAAAATTACTTTTTAAATATACAATATATTTTAAAATACAATGAATAAAGTATTAAAATAAAACAGAGGCTAATAATAGATATCGAACTAATTTCCATTTATAGGAACTGGTGAGTTAAAATTTGAAGAGTTTTGCCAGTTAGCGTCGCATTTTCTTGAAGAGGACACTGATACGGAAGCAATACAGCAGGAGTTACGAGAGGCATTCCGAATGTACGATAAAGAAGGTAATGGTTATATCACTACTGAAGTGTTTAGAGATATCCTTCATGAATTGGACGACGCATTATCTCCGGAGGAGCTTGACATGATCATAGAGGAGGTGGACACTGATGGATCTGGCACGCTTGATTACGATGGTGAGATCTTACGTGATGCACAGGTGTTAATCCGCTCTGTCTTCGTTTACGCATACCTGACTAGTCCGGCGTTCACGTTACAGAATTCATGGAGGTCATGACAGGATAAATTATGACTTTGGCACCGCGAGAATGCACCGTGTCGATCGCCCACGCATCAAACAACGAGTGTGCCTGTATAAACAGAGAAGCCGAAATCTCTACGAAGTCGAAGCTGGCAGACTATAAATTCGCTCGTTTATCATATATGAGAATAGATCGCCATAAAATTATATTTTTATTAAATCCTACTAGTCAGAAGTTTCGATGAAAGATGCTCAAGAAATTATAAAAATTTTAATGTATATTCATATATATAAAATATATATACATTTATTATATGTACATATAATTGCGTATAGCAAATGTGTGTAACAAGAAAGATTTTGGAATCTCTGAAATAATACTTTAAGTATAATAATGATAATTATTAATATTTTTAAATTCATATTTGCAATCCTTGTGATTTTTGACACTGAATTTTCATGGCTGTTAATTTAATCAAATATTGAAATTTTATTATGTCTTTTGCCTATGTAATTATATGTACATATAATAAATGTATAACTTTTAAATGCAATTTCTTAAATTAAATTAATATCGATTATGTGCCAAAAATATGTACAAAACAATAAACCTCAAAAACGCAGATGTATGTATTCCTTTTAATCAAACTTTAATAAAATATCGTTGTTCTTTAATCATTTAAATTTTGAAAAAATATAAATGTAAAAATAAAACTTATTTTTTTTATTAGTTTTAAAAATAAATTCGTAATTAACAAATAATAAAATTTTAATAATATTTATTAAATTTTGATAATATATCAAATTGTGGTTTAAAAAATACTAGTGTCTCAATATAGATATTGATAAGAACATTATCATTTTTCTAAATACAATTACTATAATCGCAAAAAAATGCATGTACTTTGAAACTCTGTAATTATTTGCTATCGTAAAGAATTATTATTATTATTAATGTAAAAAGTTTATATATTGGAAAATATAAGCTCGCGTGTTGGCAGCGACTGTAGCACGTGCTTCACATGCATCAACTATAGCACTTCTCTAACAGAAATGTAACCTATTGTAAACTTTGTCAAAGAAGTAGAAAAGGCACGTGTATCGTTCGTGAGGAATTCAACAATGCATGTGGTAGCAAGCGACTGCATATTCCGGAATGAACGGTAAAATCGCCTAAATATAATGGCAGACACCAGGCTTTATGAGTTTATAATTAGGAGTCTAAGAATAAGACATGCACAATTATTGCATAGAATCATCTTGGGTCAGCATTACCCATGAATTCTCTGGCGGTGCGCCAATTCTGTCTATTGTTGCATCCATGCAGTCACACATTATATCGCTCGTAAATTCTGCCGTTCAGACATTACATTTCATAATAACTAGTTGTCTCGACGTGCAGTCTCGACAATGGTGCAAGCTTTAATCATAAATGTCTCGGTGATGATCTGGTTCGAAAACTTCAGACGATAAAAAAATTTAAAGAATTGATCAAGAAATTGCGAATTAAAATTACAAAAACTAGCAAAACTTGCATCTTTATATCTTCGATAAAAACAATCATGAGTAAAAATTTCATTTTAGTTTTGAACAAAAGCTTATCGTGATTACATATTAAGTAAAATAATTATTTTTGTAATGTATTTTTAAATTATAACATAATATATTACATAATTTAGGCCAGCTTATATAGAAAAACTTTTTTTAAATCAATGATATAAAAGAAATAATTCTGATACATCCAATGTATAAAAATATAAAGAAATTTATCTTTATTTATGAACTAAATAAATGGTGTATTTTTCTGCATATAATGCCACATAAATAACAGAACAATTTTTATCATAAAAAATTATGAAAATTTATCAATAAATTTAATATGTATAAATCTCTAATAAATATGTAAAATTGTTTATTTTATTTTCTGATAAATTTAAACTGTTTCATTATAAATATGTTTTGTTAAAATTAAAATAAACTTTAATATAATTGACACCTGTAACTAGATGTTATATGCTACGCACCATAATTAATAATTTGCATCAAGACGAATCGCGTGCGATATGTTCGCATTAATTTTGTCATAATATTTGAGACAGTTGTTGACAAATCGAACGTACAACTAGCGTGGAAAATGTTTGGAATTAAATTAAACGTGTTGCCGCGAGTTCTGCATAATTAGGTAAAACGTGTATAAGAAAATAGAGTGGGGAGAACGTCCTCGATGAATTTGAAAACCGCTAGACTTGGGATGTAGGTTTTACCTGGTCAATCACGTGCCAGAAGATCATCGTTAAAATCACTTAAAACAGAAGTCTACCGTCAGAATCTGGTGCAGATCCGGATAAACCGTCCAACCCAACGTACCACGAGTAGTGCGTAGAGTTATCATCGCAATGGCAAGTTATATATTTTCGATAAACGCGGAAATAATTTGTTAAATTTTAACATTCTCATAGCAAAAAGTAAAAATTAAATGAACAAATAAAACTCATAATAATAAATTGAACATACATTAAATGGAACAAATTAAATGGAAACAATAATTCAATAAGCATGAAAGCTTAAACATTGATAGCAGATATAACTAAAAATTAATTTGCTTTTTGCGTAAATTTATTTAAATTTTATATTACTAAATTTTATATTTGTAAATTAACAGTCTTTGTAATTATAATTAAATATCTGTTATATTTTCAGGAAGATCTAAATAAGGACCAGATAGCTCGTAAGTATATCTTTTTATAATAATAAAAAATATTTAGAATAATATAAAATTTCGTTTTACAGTGCTAAAGAATGCCTTCAATGCTTTCGATCAGCAAAAGAAGGGCAGTATCGGTACAAATATGGTAGGCACAATATTGACCATGTTGGGTCACGAGCTCAGCGAAAGCACGCTGCAGGAAATCATTAGTGAAGTCGATGAAGATGGTAAGTAAAATTGTCGAACTTGCGTCAATTATATTTTCATAACGATTTTTCAATATATATATCTTTCTACTAGTTGTATATTTTTCTAGGTTCTGGAGAACTCGAGTTCGAAGAATTCTGTATACTGGCTGCTAGATTCTTAGTAGAAGAAGATACGGAAGCGATGCAGCAAGAATTACGCGAGGCATTCCGGTTGTATGACAAAGAGGGCAACGGCTACATAACTACCGCTGTTTTTCGCGACATCCTTCACGAACTCGACGACAAGCTGTCACCAGAAGAACTCGACTTAATGATTGAAGAAATCGACGCTGATGGATCAGGAACGCTCGATTTTGACGGTATTTTTATTATTATCTTTCTTTTATCATTTCGCAACATTGATTATATTAACTTCAAAAATTAAAACGCCATTTAGATGGACTTTTAAAACTTCTTTTTCAACTAACTATAAGTTACTTTTTAATAAAAAATGAACTTCGATATTTTTATATAGTATTAAGTTTTATACAGTAATTAAAATTAACAATTTCACATATTAATTTATTAAAGAGATTTATATTAAATTCATTAGTAAATTTTTTTGAAGCGAAAATTTCAAATTAGTTTAATAAAATATAATGCTATCTTTTACGTTTTTCAAAATTGATATCATTAAAAAATACGTTAAATTATAAAAAAAAGCTTTCATTCAATTCGATATTATAATCCTATCCAGGTGATTTATCGTTATTAAATTATTCATCGCGAAAAATTATACCACATGTTTAAAAAAGTCAAAATCTTATGGCATTAAAAATAACATATTTCTCTAAGAAATTCTCTAGATACACTTAACATGCGTTTATTTGCGAGATATGATAATATGTGACACGCTTCGTAAGCCAAGTAGTTCATTTAAAATGTAACTTAAGTTACGAAGCGAGCCAAGTAAATTCGTTTCGTGCATGTCAACGTCAGCGAAACTTAACATAACCGCACTAATAGCAAAGTCGATCGAACGTTCAATAAGTCTCTCGCCTTGGGTGGTTCGCCAAGTTTGTAGCCCGCGAGAAATGCGAGGCGCCGCCTGATTACGCTAACGCCCGCGTTTTGCGTACTTTCAGAGTTTATGGAAGTCATGACGGGAGGCGATGACTAAGGCAACCGGAGCTGATAATGAAGATGAGCACTCGGAGGCTGGTTGTTAGCCGCGCAATTGGCAACGCCCGTCAGAAAGAGCGTTCCTTCTTCATCATCCAGGCACGCGCTTTTGCAAATCACTAAACTACGGCCAAGCGGAAAATTGAACGTTTATGATCATCCATATCCTTGGCTAACTTTCATCGTGCAAGGTGAAGATCGCAGTGTTTCTAAACGGTTTTAGTCAATGTCAGGAGCAATGGAAATCTCGAAGTGCGTTGAATAAATGGAAAACAGCGTTTATACGAAATAAAGTAGTGAATATCTCCGTCATGGCAAAATGAGTATCGTGCAACTATCATCATATCAAAACTCGAACGTAATTATCTCTAGACGTCGCGAAGAAAGTTTTAATTTCCTACTCTATGAATATCATTATGAGTTTACATGTGAAAGTATTACCTAAAAGGTCCAATGTGTAACGTAAATTATATATGTGTATGTTATTAAATTATACATCTACATAAATATTGTGTACTGATTTCTTTTTACGCGTGAGTATTTTACCCCTGAACAACTTTTCCCGGTGCACAAAGTAGCACACCGTGTTCAAGTATGCGAGGCACTACTGGCTTTATAACTCTTGATATCAAGATAGATTCCCAACAAACACAAGAATCTTTCAAAAAATTGTAATTTCTTGAATTTTCTTTTATCATTTTTTAAATATTACTTATGCAACACTGTAACGTGATTTAGTAATTAGATTTAGAATAATTATAATATTATTTTATTAATGATTTAGTAATTTTCAGAAACAAATAATTTTTCATTAAAAATATTCTTGTTTTTAGTATTATTTATTTTTAAAAATTACTAAATCATTTAACACGTTTAATAAACAATTATCGAGATAAATGCCATATCATATTTAACAAACGTTATCACACATAACTTTTACTAATAAATATGTATATATTTATATAAATATTTGCAGAAAATTAATAATTATATTTTCTTAAAATAAAGCCTGACAAAAGTTATTACACTTTGTATTTAATTTCATAAAAAAGTATTTATCGAAGAAGAACGTTATAATTTTAAATTTGTAAAAAATGTCATCATACTTATATTTGTCTATTCTTATATTTTCATGCAATTGCATAAATACCTACAAAATTAATCAAAATATCTTGTAATTAATAATTATTCATCTCTCGTCGAAATCGAGAGAGAGAGAGAGAGAGAGAGAGAGAAATAGAGAGAGAAATAGAGAGAGAACGATTTTAATTACAAACGTATATATCGTCTTAATTATGTGCAAATTCATTTTTATAAAAATTTTTATTACTTTCATTAAAATCTTTTTAATTTTTTAAATATGATAGAATACGCATGTTATATGGAGCAAAACTATGGATGAGTAAAAATAGACTCATATGACTAAAATAAATGCTCACAATCGTTTACACCGATCACTAACTGACCAGTGGCATTTCCGTTCTGAAAATGGACCACGTAATAATAAGCAATAAACGTCGCGTATGTAATCATGCTGTGAGAAACGTTACCAAATCAGGTATCTGAAATGGAATTATATCGCGATTCTCACGTCGTCGTCGTGGACTAATCTGCTTCGCATGAAAATGGCCGACCCATTTATTAAACAGAGGACTCGGATTTCGCTAATAGCACAATTATTTGTCAGAGTCATTGAATCAGAAGTGTTGTAACTTTGTGTTCAATGATCCAATCTATTGACCTTATATTTCTTCTTACAGTCAATGAACTCAATCATATAATACAGTTTCACTACATAATAAAGTCGATATTGTATAATATAAATATAATAATATGAGAGATAACAATCTCTTGTCTTCATATTGCATATTACACGCGATAAATTAAAACCTCTCACACTGATAAATTAAAAAAATTAGCAAGTTAATTCAAGAACTGCTTTAAATTCATTATTGCAATTTCAACATGTTTTGATCTTCACTTTTGAATCCCGATATGTACCACATCATTTACCTTAAATACAATTTCGGTATATTAAACATTTTATATTATTATTTCATCTTTAGTTTTCTGAAATCAAAATTAAAGATTGAATTATTTACAAACTAAATAAATTATTAAAAACTAATTCATTTATTTCAAAAGTAAGCAGGATATTTCGACTGACTCAGAAATTTAAGAATTAAGTCATAGAAGAAATATATTTCTTGTACAAATTTTTACTTTGCTGAGAGTTAATCATTGTGATATCATTACATTGAACATAATTACATACTTTTTGCTTTATCCCGGACGCAATAAATAAGTGCAGTACACCGAATATTACATAGTTCATCGCTTGTAAGTATCATAATTATTGCAAGCGATTTGCTTTCGTTAAAAATCGACAAACTAGAAAATTTTGAATCTAGATTTCTACATTGCACTCGTAACGCGCGCGTTGATTATACGAGAGATATTCCTTGATCGTAAAGATAAAAGTTAACTATCGTCATATATCTCGTAATTGAAATTAAGTCCCAGTTTTACGGTAATTTATATTTCCGCACTGATTATCTGAAATATTTCGGTAAATGAGGCGCCATTCGTAATAATTTATACGGAAGAAAAATTTCTTTCACTGATTTGGCGAGATCAATCCATAACTATAAAATTTCTTTCGCACTTGAAATTGTGTAATAATCGCGAGGGAATTAAATGGCATTAACGGTTCTTACTGTATAGAAAGTATAGATATTGTAAAAAATAGAATAAAATTCCTGCTTTCGCAGTGCAATAGCAAGTATTATTGTGAAATAATGCGTACTTATAACATTCGTACATCCTGTGATGATGAATATCACGTTCAGCGATCTTTATTTGAGCAACAATCGACATGTAAGTTAAATGTGATGGCGAAACGAGTATTCACCGATGAAATTTCTAACTTCTAAATCTTGCACAAAGCAAAATATATGATTCGTTCTGATAATAAGTATAAACTCATCTATTATACTCGTATCTTGTAAATATCATATCGCTATTTTTCCATTTTTATAACTTTAGATAAATGATAATTCTTTAAATAAATAATAAAATTCCTCGAATTATTATTACATATTTACATGTTACATACAAGCATAATAATTTTATAAATATTTTAATTATGAAATAAATCAGTGCGGAAATCTAAATTACCGTAAAACTGGGGCTTAATTCAATTACGAGATATATGACGATAGTTCACTTTTATCTTTATGATCAAAGAATATCTCTCATCAATATTATCAATACACGCATTACGAATGTAATGTAGAAACCTAGATTCAAAATTTTCTCGTTTTTTTAACTTGTATATATGTATACTAAAAAATATATTCTACAAAGTCTTTAAAAATATCAATTTATGATGTATGATAATAAATCATAATAAAAAATAAATAATAAAGCAAATAATTAATTATTTATTTTTAATATTAAACAATATTTAGTGAAAATCCCCGTTATAAATAAATTGTGCGGCGATTATTTGTCGGTCTCAAAATACAAATTTGGTTGAACACTAGTATATTAAAGCTATTGTATTGATTTAAACTGTATAAAAGTAAAATGCAAACTTTCAAATTGTAAAATACAGATTTTACTTAACAGCACAATAAAATGTATTGAGAATTTCATCCGTTTAATCCGTTTTTACATTAAACACATATTTTTACGTCAATTTGTGTACAGCAGCTTTAATGTGCATCAGTACGCACTGAGTGTATCCAATCGAATTTGTTATTAAACTAAAGCTAGAGTACGTAATATCACATATTAAATTGACAAGCAATTTAATAACATTGAAGTTAATATAAGCATTTTTATTAAACTAAAGTAAATAATTTATTGAGAAAAATATCACCTCAGCCAAGATTCAACCTGAATACATATTGTGGAATTATTCGGATTGGATTCCAATCGAAATTATTCAATAATTCTCTATATCTCTTTGTGTTTTTTAAGGGAAAACAGAATAATTCCGATCGGAATTCATTCGGAATAATTCCATAATATGTGCCCTGGATCTCCCCAATTTCGTACGAACATTTTACCAATTCAACCGAGACATATGTAATGAAATTAAATTAATCGCAATAACCAATATATAGGAAGTCAGTCTTTTTTAGGCTACATAAATAAACAATATTAAGTAAAAATGGGCCGAGAAGTATTCGACATAAATAAGTGAAGAGAGCTACGTTCAGATTCCTGAGTATTAAATTGATCAATATTAAATTGGATTTCTGTAAAGGATGTTCCAAAAAATTAATATTACAAATAATGTACATAATAATGTAAATTATGTCTCTAAGTTTTTACTCGAGAAATCGCAGTAGGTATTTATGATCGACTGAGCTCATGTATGGTGAAACGGAAATGATTTCGATACGTTATGCGAAAAAAAAGTGCATTACGCCAAGAAAGCGCGCAAACAAAGCGCATTTGTCAAAATTTAAGCCACACTGCTGTATAGTTGTTCGGTGAAAGTGAAATAATTATTATAGACGTCTGACAATTTTTTGAATAGATTGACAAGAATTGGTTGCAAGAAACAAGGAGCAAATTAAGTAGCCTGATTTACGCCGTTACCTAAGAAGCTGTGGTTTATTTCTGCGCTTGAGGATGAATTATACGAGAAAGTTTATTGCGTGATAGATAATTTGCGTTTATCAGATGAGCGGAATCCGGAACAAACTAATATTTTAGTCAAAATCATCAAATATATAATCCACATGCTGTCAATAAATCTGACTTAGATTTCTTGTTCTTATAACTGATATCTACTTACATGGTAATACATGGTGAACTCAATATAAGATTACTGATAAGATACTGCAATTTTTATATTGAATTATGACGTTAAAAGCGAATATTATTCTCTTCTTTCTAATAGATTTTTCGCATTTATTTTTATATTGTTAAAAAATATTGTTTTATTTTTATAATTTCTTGTTTCACGTAAATCAATATAGAGAAAGATTTGCCATGATGAACTGCAGAAACAATAAATGATTTTCAAATAATTAATTCTTTAGCAATTAATTTCAATTATCTGTAGTTCATCTTAAGTTACATTTAATATCCCATATATCTATACATAAATTGATATATGCATTATTATACATGTAATTAATTATATCTATTAAAAAGGCAGCTACGCTTTTTTGCAAGCACATCATCTGCTTCCTAAAAAAAAATTGTGCAAACAAAGATGTTTCATCGACAATTTTACGGATGTTTTATAAAATAATAACGTAACAATATCATTACGTTTGATAACGAATTAAATAAATTTTGCTTATGTATCGATGCAATATCCTAATAGCACAGATCTCTAAGGGACGTTCCAAAGAATATTCAGAGGATATCTCTATGTCCTAAGAATGTTCGCCAGAACGTCTTTCGAATAAAGTGTGCTATTCGGATATCTTGCTAATTTAAAGACTACCTAATTTAAAGACTCTTTCTATGACTATAAAACAAATATTTTTAATATCTTAAAAATCGTGTTAAAATAAAAAGTATTTTTGTTTCAGAAATATAAGTATGATAAACGATTTATGCGCAAATAAATATTAGTTAATAAAATAAAAAAATTCGTCTTATTCTTGTAAATTCGTCATTAAGTCAAAATTATTGTAATACCTATCAAAAATACATTTAAATTTTCATTAAGAATCAACATAGTAAATAAGAGTATCTCTATGATATATGATAATATAATAATGAGTTACGTGTTACATTCATCAGATGGATATGATGTACGACTCAAATTAAAGTGAGACTCGTGTTCGAAAGTAAGTTATGATGTACCTTTGATCGTGATTTCCTTTATTCATCTTCAATAAAACATCGATATAATTGCTGTGTCAATGAAAAATTCCACTTTAAATATGCTCTCAACAACATTACAGCAAAACAACACCAAATAAAAATAAATTAAGGAGTAATCATAATATAACAATAAAACAGAGACTTATTTATCAATTTTAACTTATCCTCGATTAAAATTTTTTAGGAAATTTAGTATTTTATGATTTAAATCTAACAAAAATGTTTTAAAAAATTTACTATCTTTCATATAATAATAAAAACGTAGTGACACAAAGTTTTAGAAATTTTTTAAAGTAAAAATTCCAAAGTTTTTTAATAAAACAACTAAAACTCTATTAATCACACTAAAATTCTAAAAATGTTCTAACTTAACAGAAGTGATATAACGCACCGCAGGAATAACGTACATATGTACTTCTTCATCGCGTCGTGCCTAACATCATTATGGTTATTTGCAATGGTCTCAAGAGACAAACCATAGCTCTCAGAAATGCACTACCGCGATTAAACGCTCGTTTAATTACGGTGCATGCCACGTTTGACAGGACTTTCTCTGCCAATTAGGCGCCTAAGTCGAGTCAGCTGTTGCGAATTCGATAACTGAGTTCAGAGCGTAGTTTCAGAGCGTTAATCGATGCTTCCCGAATATTTTATCATGATGTAAGGTATAAAATGTAACAATTAGTAGAATAAACCACTTATTGGACAAAGTAATAAAACATTTCAAATATTAAACTTTTGATGATATGTAAAATTCTAAATAAATCAGTTATTAAATTTTTATAAATAACAAATTTATTTTGGGTCGTACATATCGTTAAAGCATAATATTTAAAAGTTTGTACAAAGTACCACTTTGTCCAACGAATTGGTTCATGTTCACTAACTGCCCACTAACTAGAACATTTACCTTATGTATGTGTAATGTCCTTTTAAAAGTAGAAAAAAATATGTTCGATTACATATAATTTAATCATATACTTGATTTTACACTTGTACTTATCATCTACATAATATTTAATATTCACCGCATTTTCTTTCATGAAAGATTCTTTGATTTATATGTATTTTCTTTATATCCATTTCTACTTTTTCTGCATTATGTTAATTTATGATATTAAACCAATTGTCTTTAATAATCTTGCTTTGATAATATAAAAAATAAAATGCTTAATCTTAATTATTTTGAAACACGCGGATGTTTTAATAATCGCGTTTTGATTAAGGTTGATTAAGAGTTCAGAAATTAATATAAGATCTTAAAAATCAATATATATATTAATATACCATGAGAAACGAGACATAAAATTATCTCTGTAAACAAGTTTTACTTAAATTTATCAATTTAATAATATTAAAAATATGTCAAGCATGCAAAATTAACTTTCATTGTAAATATTTAAGCTTTAGTAATCAAAATAAATTTTTTAATAAAATTTAAAATAAAATTTTTATTAAAATACTGCTAATTCTAATGAAAATTTATTATTTATTTTGTGTTCTAATTTTTAATAACTTTCAATTAAAAAGTTTCAGTCTCAATAACGTATTAATTACAAAAAAAAATATTACAAAGAACTTAGTAAAATTTATAGATGAAAAAAGGTATGGGGTAAGTGATACTGTGTAGAATCAATTCTATATATAATACGAACAATTTGTTTCGAGGTTCAAAGTATTTTTATAATATATTGTAAATAATGAAACACGGATATCGTTGTTGTATTACGTCTCGACACATTTAGATCCGATTGTTAACTTAAACTCGGCCTATGAAAGAGAAAGTGGGTGAAGGCTAGAACGAACGATTTGCCACAATTACTTGCAGTCTCCTTCGCGTATTACATCTAACCAACGAAACAAGTCCCGCTGCGAGAAAGTACAAGTGCCTAAAACGCGATCGACTGAGATTGGCATGATGCACGTACACCAATTGTCAATCGCAAGTAAATAGAATGCTATGTACAATTACATTTCATTGAAATAATGTGAGATCGAAATCAGATAACGTAACTAATATACTATACTTGCGTTTGTCAAAAAGGAGAATGAAACAAGGAATGAAACAAGGATCTAAAGTAGGATATAAAGCAAGATAGAAATAATTACTACGTCGAAATATAAGTTCGATTTTTTGCAAAAAAAAATATAAAAATTTAAGCGTATACATAATTTTTATGCAATTGCTATTTATATTATTCAATTTATAAAATTCAAAATATGAATAACATAAAATAGACAAATTTATATATAAAATATAGGTATAGATACATTTTATGTATATATATATATATATATATATATATATATATATATACACGCATATATATACGTA
>JAANIC010003974.1:3006-13290 GCA_017607545.1 Acromyrmex charruanus | reverse complement strand
ATATACACGCATTTATATACGTATGTATACAAATAATGTTAAATAATATTAAATAAGTGACATAATGATGTGGCATAATAATAAAAAAATTCTGATTCAATCATTTTTGCTTTCAATCTTTCAAATGATATAATTGTACGATGTATAATTACTGCTCTATCTATTAACAAGAACATTCGATTGGGTTTGACGCTGCTAAAGGTTATTTTCGCGAAGGAAAATGTATAATTAACATTCTGTTTCGTGATAAAACACGATGCATAACTCAGTTTATGCATGCATTGCCTCTCGAAGCTACTCGCAGTCGCGGAGCCGGTAGTTACAGTGAATTACACAATACCAGCTAATAGAATCTACTATAAACTTGGCTGCATTCCGTTAATGATACGGCCTTGCCCGCATTTCTTTGTAAACTGAAATTCGTTTTAGAATCATTCGCAAATGATTATCGCATTAATCAAATAAATCAGATTCATTTTGGAGATAAATTAGAAGGAAGTTTCAATTATTTTCCACCACGCCCATATTCCATCTTAATCGCTTTCTGATATCAGAATCGGATATTTCTAACAGCTGAATACTATTATTATAAGCCAACGAATCTTATGCAAACGATAATAGATCAGCGTGATGATTTATCATAACGTTAATTGTCAACAATTAATCATTGAACTAGTAATTTAAAAATCATAAGTCATTTAATTGATTTTGATAACTAACAGATATAATTTCTTATCTTTCTTATAAATTATTGAAATATTAAAATATTCACATGTTCATTCAATATCTTTTCTGTGGAAATTTAATCAATTAAATCAATTCAATTTTCTTATATCTCGTTGATAAAAAGCAATCATAAATCTTTCTCGATCGTACTTTCAATCAGCTGACAGTTAAAAAACTGTATACTACAAACCGCACAATTAAAACCGCGTATGGGCTTCCACTCGTTTCTTCCAGCATAATACAAATTCGCGCGCGGTTAATTGGTGCAGCAGTCGAAATCTCTCTGGGCGCTTTCTAAGGAAAATAACTGTATACCATGTATGGGACAAATTACAAGATCATATCACCTGTTCGAAGTTAAGCCGATCACGTTTCCCATAAATGTTTTATGGTGCGGTTTCCGAGCTGGAATGGATAGAGAACGTCTTGTTACGACTCGGCTCATGACCGTCAGGGGAATCGCCAAGTAACACCTAATTTCTTATATCACGACAAGTCTTTGTGAAATGCTGGCAAATAAAAGCTATAATACGAGACAAAAATCATCACAAAAAACCAATCAAACATATGATTTTAATATAAAAGATTATTACGTATGAATATACAACAAAAATAACGCTATAGAAATAGACAAAACTTTTAATATTCTTTATACTTATATGTATATAGATATCATATAAATATTAAAAAGCATGTTAAATACATAGAAATAGTCACAGCGTAATTAATTCAATTTTTTGCATAAAAACTGACAAGGGAACCATCACAACCGTCCCTCACAAATAATGAATTTTAGATACGTTGTAAAGTATAAAAAAATACTAAATCTATATCTTTATCTATTTATCTCAAGATTTAGGAATTAAAGAAATCATTGAGAATGGCAGTAAATTAAAAAAATTGACAATTTCAAAAAATGTGAACACATCGTTATTAAGAATATAAGATATTAAAAAACTTCTGTATAAATATTTTTTCATATATTTCGCAGTTTCAAAAATATTCGTTGAAAATAAAAAAAGAACTGTTTTCGAGAAGTTGTTTCCTAAATTTCGAGATGAGTAGATAAAAACTGTGAATATATTATTTTATTAATTTTCTACAACATATATAATGCTCACAAAAAATAAAGGACAGTTTTGATATTTCCCTGGTGAGGAAACATTAAGAATCGCTAAGAAGAATAGTTTTTTATATAATATAATAATATAATGTAACAAATAGAAGTTAGTAGCTCGCAGCGACCGAGAATATGTAAAGTTGTCGATGAGAAATGGTCAACACCTACATGGTAACTATGTAAGGCCAAACATTGCTTAGCTCCCATGGAAAGGAAATGTCTGCCGATTGATTGATATTCAATTAGGGCTGTTTATAAAATGTTATTGCGAGAAACCAAGGCAACCGCATTTCACATGCTGTTCGAAACTGTCGCGTTCCAATAGTGCTTCAAAGCCCGACATTACTGTTATTCAATGGATCTAAAAATTCTGTGTCCTTCCGTACATTTAATCCGTTTTTTTATTTGTTAATAAAAATTAATTTTGAAATAAGGCGTTTATTATAATTCTTTTCTCTGTCAAAATGCAGCCACAGCTATTTTAGCTGCGACGGTAGCTGTACAGATGCTGTGGCAGCCAAAATGCAGCCATAGCTATTTGGCTGCAACGGTAGCTGTACAAAGGCTGTGACAGCCAAATGCAGCCACAGCTATTCTGGCTGCGCCGGTAGCTGTACAGATGCTGTTACAGCCAATATACAGCCACAGCTATTTGGCTGCGCCGGTAGCTGTACAGAGGTTGTGACAGCCAAAATGCAGCCACAATTATTTTGGCTGTACTACTAACTGTATAGTCGCTGTGACAGCTAACGGAAAAGTCAAAATGCAGCCACAGTTTTTTAAACAATTAACAAATAATTTATATCATCAGGATTCTTCAGAAAGCATTACAATACATTCAGAATTATATACACGACAAGTAGGTACCAGAGATCTCGCAGAACTGTCAGAAATCGGTCAACGTCTCACACATATATTCTGAAATGAGTCTTTCTCAAGTGATAAAAATTGTTTAAAAAATTAATATTCCTATAGTTAAAATGATCAGAAAGCTCTTCGGAAAGCGTTAGAATACATTCAGAACTATATGAAAAGTATCATTAAACTAATAGAACTCTTGAAAATCAGATAGCGTCTCATCTTCGTTCCCGTAAAGACTAGTTTTTAGAGAAAAAAATTGTTTAAAAATCAAATAACAATGTTAGATGTCAGAACTGTCTGTAGAACTATGTATCTTTTCAAATTCTATACTTCTTTAGACAAAGTTAGCACTGTGTGAACCTGGTGTTTTATTTTGAATTTTCGCGATTTCTCGGTTTTAATGACCGTAACTATTTGTTTCCTATATAGATCTGTAGAACTATACTATTGAAAATAATCTCAGAACTCTTAATATTTAATGAGTTTCCACCAAGCAAGACACCAGCTTCACACACACAATTATACGCGTGCTATAGATTATAGGATAAATTACTAAGATACAATTAAAAAACAACAATAATTAGGTACTTGACAAAAATAACGATCAAATATCCGGTTATAAACGTATGTTAGGCAGAGGTAAAATTTTTTCTCTGATAGACAAATTATATATAATATAACACGAAATGGCATAGAACTACTTGCATTTCGCGAGTTTGCCACGCACGAATTAGCGTGCAACGACAGCGTTCTCCGCATTCGCGAAAGTAAAAGTTATCGACGGATACGATCGTATTCTACATAAACAAGCGAACCATAAATAATTCCAAAGCTGATTCTAATCGATCTGTAACGTTACTAAACCGCCACTGTAGTTAGATCGATAATGCATACGCGAATGTAGTACAGAAAATTATAAGACGCCAAAAAACATAATTCATCGTAGAACTGACTAGTTAAGTGTGTTTCTTAATTTGTGTTTTTTAATTTTTGTTAACTTATTATGTATATTAGTCATATTTTAATAATTTAGAAATAATTAATATAAGTTATTTTATGACTTTCCTTATAATAAAAATTTTTAAGAAATTTTTAGAAATTCGAATAAATAAGTTTAAATAAATTTTTATACTATTTTATTTTGCCGTAATATTTTATGTATCATCTTATTTATTAGATATATACTTTATTTCATTTAATTACATCTTGACGTTATAATTAAACGCTTTCTTAGATTTGGGAAATAATAGTAAGGCTGAACCGGATAAAGATTGCAGATCCGGATAAAGATTGCACGAATTCATAATGTGTTCGCAATATATACGTTCACAATAAGAAAGTAAATTTACATAGAAAAGAATTCGCTAATCATGTTTAATATATCATCAACTTTCAAGTGATGTGAAGTTTCTAGAATAAAAATATTTTTGCGGTATAATAAAAAAGTTGTATTAACATATTTATTAATAAATACAAAAACAATATATATTTATAAATAAAATATAAATAAAATATATATTCTTTTTGTATAAAAAAAACTTGATATATCTTTGATTATTTTAAGACTTGTTCATTCATTTCCAAGGAATAAATTATGTGGCAACCTCAATTTGCTAAAATGCTCTCAAATTTCGTTTTTTATTTTAATAACATAAAATTATTATTGTATAAAAAATATTGTGCATTTTATATATTTTGCATAATAAAAAAATATTTTATTTTCGGCACTGCCAAATCAATTTAATTTTTTGTTAAAAATTACGATTTAAATTAATAATGTGTAAATGTTAATTATTGTAATTTAAAACTAATATTTTTTTGAATGAAGAATTCTAGAATTAATAAATAATCGTCGACTTTATTTAATTTTTTTATTAGATATTTGCAATTCCCTTTACATCAAATCATCGAAAACGTATAATAGTATTTACCTTAAACGGCATGGGAATTCTATCACGTGTTATAATGCAGTACTAAACGTACGTTGACTTATCACTGAACGCAAGAAACGAGAAGTTATCACTACTCTAATATACTGCAATAGTATTTTCGCGTTTACTTACGCATGTTCGCAATTTTCTCTACAATATTTTTTTTTAACATATTCAATATATTTTACATAAATTTCACTGTAATGAAAGTAATTTAAGAAAAAACTGTTGGTTATATCATAGATCTCTGTACAAGTGAACATACAGTTTCTATGATAGAAGTATCTACCGCATTAGAGAAAAGAAAGAAGAAAACTTATATCCTTCTCATGATGCGATCAACTGAAGTCCCATACGGAAAACTAAATTCCGGGATCGTAAACTCTAATGTTAACTGACGTATTAGAAAGGAAAACTATATGCGCCCAGCACGTGCACCGACCTGCGCGTACGCTATCCGTGAAAGTCCAGACCTCGGTTCGCACGAGCCTGCTGGGGAATCACTCTAGGTGATCTGTACCCGGGGCGCTTTCCAGCCGATGACTTGCGCGATGTGACGTTTACTCCGCGGTAACGGATATTCAGTACCGTACGTAATAACATCCACAAGGCACCGGCTGTAATCGAGCATGTCCTTCGAAAATGGCATTCACTGATGGTAACCGATATAAGATATTCTTCAGGGTCGTAGAGAGTCCCAGTTATTATGTCAATGAAGGTTGAACTGTGATATGTTGAATTAAAATCGGTAACCTACTCTTCTCATGTACATTTATAAATTAATGAATATTTGATGTAATTGATTGTGTCGTTCTTAATATTATAAAATATATCTGCTATAGAGGCTGGACTATGCGAATAAATTCGGCAATCCACTATCACCATATGCATTTATTATAAATTAATAAAAGTTTGACGTAATTGATTGTGTTTCATTCATGCAGAACATTCTTATCACAACAAAATGTATCCGCTATACATTGTGTTTTATTTTAATCAATTTAATCATTTTTTCCGAAATTATTGATACAAAAAATTATTTAAGATGAAAGCGGAATAACTTTGAAGGAACTAATTTTGATCATGTTTCTTTTCTAGATAGCGTCAAAAAGATGAAAGTTACCTTCACTTTTTAAAATAGAATTATATGATGTTTTCATTTATTTTAATTTCTCTAATTATTCTGTATATAAAAGTACTAAAATAAAGATATCAGAAATTCAATAGTTTATAACCGTCATTTACTTTATTCTGGTAAATTTTGACATAAAATAGAAAATATCGCAAACTATTTATTTTTTCGTATCTTAATATTAATCGTAACTGTACGTTAATATTTGTATGCATAAATATAACTGATGAGTTGATTGGCGTAAAGAAAACACAATGTGATTTTTAAAAAACTTTTAAAAGTTTAAAAGATTTTTAAAAGTTTTCTATTAATTTTTTGATATCTCTACAATAGTACTTTTGCAAAATAATTAAAGGAATCATATTATGTGAAAAAAATTCTATTCTTACAAAATGGAGGTGTCCTTCATATCCTTAGCCTAATGCCTCCACCTAGAAAAATAAACAATAGGACTAAAATATCCCTCGAAACCGTTCGACTTTTATTTAAAACATTTTTGTATCATCAATAATTTCGGAGAAAAATTATTGGATTATATGATTATAAAATGTGAGAACACCCTGTATTACATCCGCGTAGTACTTCCTAACGAAGAGAAACTCACATTTATTAAAATAAAAATGTAATTCTGAATCTTATTTTATCATATTATTCGTTAATAATACACATAAAGATCTAAATTCTCAGGATGTAATCTTATTTACCTCTTTAACTTCAGGTTCTCATAAGGCATTGCGACGCCCAACGCGCTTACTTAATTAAAAGAGTTAATTGAAAGTTTAATGATGCATTTTGCTAGTTGTGTATTTTGCACGGCCAATCCTGTGTTACGCTACCAAATGCCTATCAGCATATAATGCTAGATCGCGGGCAAATTCGTTGGAACGCGCGGGCGTTAAAAGCTGCACAAACTCCTTTCACCATACCATCGGATCAACGGAGCATGCTACAGACGGATCGCTGCGTCTAACCGGTCGAATGACCACTCTTAAATGTGATTCACGACTAAACTGGACCGACTGGTCCCGCTCGCCATTTGAAATCACATTCCCTGACGAACAGAAATCAAGCTGTGGTGGATAATTTGAATATTGTACAAGCGAGTAATATCGAGATCAGGCACATTCAATTAAAGATGAAATGAGAGATTATCAAAAAGATACGTTCTATAATAAAGATAATTCTGCAGATAATATTGCACGTTATCTCTTTTTTACACAATATTTAGAAATCTGTTTTAGAAATAATATAATATTTTTATATCTTTTAATACACATACAAAAGAATATTCTCATCACATTGTATTCATATTTTTAATTAAATATATAAATGTATACAGTTATAATTAAAAATGTAAATGTAATGCAATAACATTCTTCAAGTATGCATATAAATACAAAAAATTCTACACGACAACTACTTGTTATATATAGCTATGTTTTAATGTTGATACATTGCGTGTAGATCTCAGAGGCTGCCGTTTATTAAAGTGAAGAAATTACTTTGCTTCGCGTCATACTTTGTTCTCTGTCGCAAGTTTACATCCTATTAAAAAATAATTGGGCGAAAGAAAGGACACGTTAATGATAGCGTGACATGACACACGTGGATACGTCAAAATGCTCAGGATTATTTCAGACTCACCCGGAATTAAATACAAAATTAAAGGTTGCGAGAGAAAGGATTACTCACCAGACATAACGCGATGTTTGACGCATATCCGTTTGTGAAAAACCAACATGCGATCATTCGCATGTTAAACTTAATCCGCTAAGTTGGAATTTAACGACTTTCGCGTTTCTTATGTTTTTAATTTAGGATTTAATCAAATATAAACATATATAAGTTTTCTGTTTTTCATACAGTACAATTAAGATATCACTTATATATGCGTTATAGAATTTTTTGTAAAAATTAACTTACTGTTAAATGTTCTTAAATGTTATGTGTGTTCCGCAATTTATAATTTTGTCTATAATAGCAAAAAAAAGATATTTACCGCAAGGTTGCTCCGCCGGTGCCCGATGCCTCTCCCAGACCTCCTCCTCCTCTCAGAGTTGGGGTTGACACATCCTCTCGCACTGGACACTCGCGAAAAACACTCGCGAATAATGGACTATAATCGCGCGCGGACTATGACTTGAGTCCGATAACTTGAACGGCACTCCCGAAACGCGCGACGCGACGAACCGGCTGCGGTTCGTTTATTTTCAAATAAATCGGCGACGAGGGTACGTTAGCTTCCCCGTTGGATTTTTACATGAAGAGAACGATTTTACTCAATATCTAAAAATTTATCTAGATATATCATTCAGATCCGAAAGTTTTTAGATTTGAGAAAAATCGTTCTTTTCGTATAAATATCCTTTGGGTACTGAGCCCTCTCACCACGTCAAGGTGTACCCGGAGAGGGAAGATAATCTGAAAAAATGTAATATATAGCTATTATCTATATTACTATGCAATTACTATGCAATCGGTTAATTTTTAGAAACGAATATCACATCTGCAATTGGTTATCATTGCAAAATAAAAAACAGATAAAAAACTGAATCTTATTTATAAATAGATGATATGAGTAGAGTCTAGAATAAAATAGAGATTAATAAAAAAGAGAAATGTTTCTTTTATTACCGAAATGTTTCTTTTATTATCGATAAATTCTAAAGTTACGGTAAATTTTTTAACGGATCCTCATATGTATAACGAAAGGTATAATANACACACGGTTACAATTTCGGGGCGGTGCTAAATGTAATTGCGTATGGAAAGTGGGTTATCGAATCCTAACCTCAATTTGAAGCGTAATCGCACGATGAATGATGCAGTTTTTACTCGTCGCGGATCTCTGCGAGGTGGTTTCGTAAATTCCACAGCATATTTGCACCTCGATTCACGGATCAGGGCGTGTGATTTGTGGAACTAAGGGAGTTTCACTAAAAATTTGTTTTAAAAACAACTCAATGGTTAAACGTTTACTCATACGACAACAAAACGGATCAAAACGGACTGAGAAATAAGGCAGACTGATCACTGCGCGCGTCGCTTGCTGCGCTCGCGTCGAACGACTTGAACTTATCAAGAAGTCTAAGAATGGGTACAATCACGTTTTAAATGTAGAAATCTTATAAGTAGAGAGCCTATAATCAGAATGGCACCATACGAGAGATAACATTATATTTTAGCGAAATTCTGCGAGAGAGAAAGAAACATACGGTCTCAGTCTATCCAACAGACTGTCAGTTTTAGAGTTAGATGCAACAGCATTGAACGACATAGATACGTAAAGGTACATTGATAAAAATAAAATTATCGAAATTATTTTAGAAATATGGTTGGATGTACAATATCGTTTTGTAACAATTCATTAAAAAAAGGATATGTTATGAAAATAATTCCGAAAATACAGAACGTCGAATGAATTGGTTAAAGAGTATAAATGGCAAATATAAAAATTGGACACTGTCAATAAATATATATATATATATAGAACGTGTGTATGTAGAATAGTTTATCAATCTTTATTTAAGAATGAATTATTAAAAAGAACAATGAAAATTGAGACATAATGTTGGAATATCAAAAATACCTCACGCGAATAATTACTAATTACTTTTAAAAGAACCATGCAGATAATATAGGATTGTGCCAGAGATGCCACAAAGCAAAACGCGAAATGTACGGCGGTACCCGTTTGTCAAAATCATGTAAAATACGAATTTGAAAAAATAATTGAATAAACCGTGAATATTTTTTATATGCAATAGTAGGGTATTCGCCCGGCGAACGCGCGAACAGCGAGGGGAGAGGTAACGCGTCACGCGGTGAAAAGCGAGGGGGAGCGTGCCGCGCGGCGCGGTGGTTGACTACGTCATCACTTCGGCATTCGCTCGGCGACCTCCGAAGGAAACAGTTGTGTGGCACGAGTCGCTCCGCGTCGCGCATTAATCTGCATTAATCCACGAAAATTAGATANACGAGCGGCGTAAACATGACGCGCCGCTCCGTGCTACCCCGTGCCATCCCCACCCAAGGTCCCGCGCCGATCATCTAACTGTCGAAATATTAATGTACAAATTACAAATTCAGTAAAATAATCTACTCGTTTTAATATTCTTCGATAAATATTACACGATGCTTTATTATGCGATTTTTGTTTTATATCTTGCACACAACTCATCTATATCTTGGGCCGATATTCACAGTCAGAGTTTACATTCAAGTCTGTCTTAAGCACAGTTTTAGGAAGTCACGAATCAAAGGGCCGTCTTAAAACATTACTTAAGATAGTCTTGAAATAGAAACGAACTATGAATACCGTTCTTAGATATCTTTAATTTACATATCTGTAAATGTATAATATGAATTCCATTTATACCCATTATTATATTGAGTCTAAATTGTTTTATAATTTACAAAATGTTTGCATTTATCTTATTTAAAGAATGTATAATTCATAATTAATCTTTACTTATGTTTTTAAGTGAAACTCATCAAAGAAAACAATAAAAATT
>JAANIC010003965.1:0-20121 GCA_017607545.1 Acromyrmex charruanus | reverse complement strand
TATACTATGATAATTCTAACATTGTTATAACATATAACAAAACATTATTAGTGAATATAAATTATAATTATATTTTATATGTATTATAATGTACATATACGCAATAATGTACCCAAAATATAATTTTAATATTACATATATCATTAATTCACTAACATGTTTATATGTCTTCACTAATATGTCAATAATAGTATAATATTTTTTGTGTTATTGTGTATATACACATATATTATAATACACATAAATTGTAATTCGTTTCATGAATGTCTTTTTATATACAATGTTAGAATTAAATTTTATATATCATTATACACATTATAATATAAAATTGTAATATTGCATAAAAATTAGACACAGTAAAAAGAGTTACATTATGTATGTGCAATGTCGTATTCATTTATGATAATATATTATCGTAACCTAAAATGGCATTGGATGTAAGAAAAAAGTGCTATTACGGCTTCGTATCGATATAACTATTAATTAAAAATCTGTATTTTATGTATATTACAGACTTTTAGTACTGGTAATATATATTAGAACACGGCCTACATTGCATGTGTATATAATACAACTAAATATGTATATAATACAATTAAATTTCTAAGGTCCGATTCTACAAATATAAGATTAACTTCAATTATGTTTATTTTTGTCTCAATTCTAAAATTGGAAAATTTTCCAAAATAAATCTTACATTTGTGGAATCGACCCTAATATACGTCCCTGTTAAGATGGTAATGTAGGAAACGGAATAAAAATATCGATAATTAATCGATCGAATTTCCTGCAAGATCATAATAACTCAGAGGGCGTAAGCAGCTTATACATTGAAAATGAAAAGCTGTAATATCGACCTTGATTAACTTCGGCCTTCGCTCCAGCATCCCCTTAATCTACCTGAGAGATGCTCCGCTCAGTCGCTACATGTCAACAAGTTAAGGGATGTTATATTTCGTAGCAGTTTTTATTTATGTTACCTAAGCAGAAAATGTTACAATTCAACATGACGACTTAGTAGTAAAAAAGGAGAGTTAACTCTTTGAAGCATATATTTTTCTTTTTAACCTTTTTTATGAAATTTGGTATACGGAAGTTTTTCAGGTCGACTACGAAGTCAAAACATCCAAAGTCAAAACATATATAAAAATATTGCATCCAAAATGGCGGATTCAAGATGGATAACAAATTGTTATTAATTAAAATGAATTGTATATGAAATTCGAATTTTAAGACTTTGAAAGGTTTTAATTATGAATTAGAGATCCAAATTTGAATCCAGTGAAGATCAAAATGGCGGATTCAAGAAGGTGGAATTAAAATCTTAGAAAATTATAAAATTCAATTTATGCATTTCGCTTCCGCCATTTTAAATTAATAATTTTGAATTTTGGAAATTTGGCATCGGATTGGTAATTAGCGACCACAAAAATCTCCTATACGAAGTTTCAGGCTAAAATGTTAAAAAATTTGGCCAAAAATGAATTTTTTTGAAAAAAAGTATTTTTATCTTTGTGTTGTGTGTGTTTATTTATAAAACTGTTACAATAAATAATAAAGACTACTAAACTATTTTTTTAATAGTCTTCTACTTCTAAGACATCAGGAAAATACAAAAAGCCAGATCTAAATATGTCAATTAGAAAATAAACAACCAAAAGCTGAAGAGGTTTAGGTGGTAACATGCTTATATGGTTACACTATGCTTTAAAGGACTAATCGAAAAAATCTATGAATTCCGAGGAAAGTTGTACACAGTAGTAAAAAATGCAGATTTTCATACTCTTAAATCAGGTAAGTTAATAAGAATAATAAAATCACATTTAATTTATAATTTTTTATAAATGTATGAATTTATCTAACCTCTCATTTATAGTATACTTTGTAGCGTTGGAAAAATATTAATCCTTGAGTATATCTATCTTACTGGCGATAGTTAAAAATTTATATACTTGTCTATATTATACATAATATGAATTTTATGTTATACATAATTACAATTAAATTTTTAGTACTATTACTCTGATAACGAAGTCTGTGGAGACAGATTTTGATCAGAATCTGCTACTAATTTTTGATTTCAGAAAGGCAATAAATTGTACACAAAGTACTATTATCTGACATTGTCAGCAAAATGAAATCTACTGGACATGCTGTGCCAGCAGATTGATAGCAGAAATCGAACAAAATCCTACATAATCTAATGATAGATTGAGAGCAGAAATCGAGCAGAATCTGATTTGAACAAACTCTGTTCGGTTATTGTCACCAATCTGCCTGCATAGCCTGTCACCAGACTTTGTTGACAAATTTATAACCAAATAACAGACACAGATGGCTATAGTTTTATAGTCAAAATCTGATCGAATTTGCTGCCAATTTGGTCCCAAATTGCTAACATTTGCTATCAGAGTAGTTATAACAAAATACGCAAAATGTAAGCAATACAATTGTACATATAACTTATAGTAATGGTAAAGACTAGCTCGTATAACACAGAAGTAATTCAGAGAAGACACGTTTAATAACAAACAATGTTGATAGGATAAACACTAAGGAGAAAATTATATATAAAGATTATGCGTTTCGCGGGTTTCTTTCGTGTCCAGATTCTTGGAATGCCAATGTTTCGTGAACCTTGCAGTCCACTTCATCAGGGCGAGGAGCCGTCTGATACTGAGCTGTTCCTCCGGGCCCTTCCTTTTATATTTATATTACGCTACTTGTTGGAGTGGTGGGGGGGGGGGGTTTTCCCGGTTTCTTCAATGTATATTTGCCCGCAGGAACAAGATATTTTGTATACTTTTGCGGAGCTAAGTGGAGGTTTTTGATCTTTAGGATTTCTTAAGATTTGTCCTATCTTTTTGAAGATAATTCGGATATGTGTTTGTTTAATATCCTGCCAATCCGATTTGTTGTTCCTTTGACATATGGGAGAATGGATAGGATTCTTTCGCCTGGTTATATGTCAGAGTCTGTTGTCTTGTTTGAATATTTATTGATTGTTTTGATTATGTCTTTTTCGTCGTGTCCGTTTTTCTGTAAGACTAGATGGTTGAGTTCTGTCTATATTCTTTGTCAGAGATGATGAAAACTACGTACAAGTGAGTTGATTGCAGACTGTTTTTTAGCTGGGTGGTGGTGCAACTCGGTAGGTATCTGTGTATATTGGTTTCCTCCACCTCTTCTCCCGCGCCCACTCACAATTCTCTTCTCCCCCCTCCCATCTCTTCAACAAGTAGCGTAATATAAAAGGAACGGCCCAGAGGAACAGCTCAGGCTGCTCCTTGTCCTGATGAGGTGGACTGCAAAGGTTCACGTTGGCATCCAAGAATATAATCTTTATATAGAAAGCACCCGTGGAAGCCTCAAGAATATTTACTGAAATGCTTTTTTATTCTCTTGCAGATGTTAATAAAGAAAATTTTTACTGGAATAACTGAAGTATAAAACTTTTATTGCATTTATTTCAAGAACGCAAAGAAAAGTTCAGAGATCCAAAAATAAAAAAGAAATTATTATAGACTGAAATAGCAAACGAATTCAAAAAATACAATTATATACAGAAGATGTGTGACAGAAGATATTTTAGAAAGAAAAATAAGAAATATGAAAAAAAACCGAACAATCAAAAATTAAATGGCCGAGGAAGTATAACCTGGGAGTATTTTGAAATATTTAAAAATATATTCTTTAACGATAAAATGATGAATAATGGACCAATTTTGTCATCTATGCAATGTACATCTCAGCTAGTAAGAAAATATATAAAAGAGACTTCTATTAAAAACATTTTTAAATACTTTGTGTAGGTTGGAATTTTCTTTGAATTTTCTTAGAAATATACATTTTTTATATTTTGAATTTAAGAAAAGTTTTCAGACAAAAGTAATATCTATACAGATTGTAGATCTTTTTATAAAGAAAATTGAGCTCAAAATAGTTACATATATAAAATCTTGCGTAAATTTAAACTGAAGAATAAAAATGTGGTCTATGAGATTTGTTGTAAAGATTGCGATGCATCTTATGTGGCAAATATGCTGGAAACTTTCCAACAAAATATCTGAACATCGTAGACATATAAATTGGAACACTAACATTCACTCTGTAATTACTAAACATCATATTGAATTTTCACATGACTTTGATTGGGAGAACGTCCAAATTTTAGACAAGAAGAAATTTTTGAACATAAGATTGATTTTGAAAATGGCATTCATACACATGCAAAAGAATGACCTTGATTTACGTTCAGATATAGAAGGACTGCATTATATCTATGCAGCGATGCTTGAAAAATTTCTCCTGACTTATGTAGTAACCTTTTTAGATTTATAGTTTACTAATTTAATTTGACAAAAGTTTTATTAGTTGACGAAAATGTAACAATTTTAACGAAATATGGTTTATATTGAATTTTTTCTTTTTCTTTTCATTTTATTATGTAATTCTTTATTTTATAACTTTAATAACTTTGACAGTTTAATTCTTATACAATATTTTATTGCGATTCTTATCGGTTTGACTTAACAATAATATACATATTATTTTGTTCTTGATAATTGTAAATTTGCCTTGTTTACTGTGTTTACTGTCTTACTTCGAGAATAGTTCATATCTGAGTGACACGTCGTCGTACACAGACGTGTGTTCTAAAGATATGTGATCTTTGATTTTAACATTTCTACTTTTTAAGTTTTAATATGTTCAAAAGCTTCAGTACAATGCTTCATGTTCCGTGATGGTAAGTCATTTAAATTGTTTACGCATCTATCACTCTAATAAGATTTGTTCTAAAAATGTCAGATTAACAACTTATGCAGATTAACGCTGCTATCTTTTGGGAGTGATTTAAGCATGTGAGCTAATTATACTTGCATCATTCTTGCTGAGGAGAATTCCAAAGAGAGCCGAAACGTTCAAAATAAATAAGACATCAATCCAGTATCTGATTATTGATTGTTCACTAATAAAATAAAACAAATAATTGCACCGTTTATCGTTGCTGACTCTCATTAGCCTACTATATCTATCTTTTTGAATTCAATAATTCCTTCTCAACAGGATTCAGAACAAAATGCTGAGCAGCAAAATTCAGCATCGTCGATATTTATGACACTAGTTTGATATCAGTGCCATCAAGAAATTTGAAAACACCGCAAGATGATTACAGTTTCTCATCAATAGATTCCACTCGTTTCTCTAAAAAATGTATCATACCCTCACAAAATTCCAGACTGCTTTCGAAAGAGGTTATTCTCTAGATAGTTTCACACCATCCTCAACAAACTTAAAAATTTCTTTGATAGATTCAAGATCTTCATATGATTCTTATGAATCAATACTTTTGACAGATTATTCAAAATCAGAAGATTCACAGATATTACCAAAAATACAGAAGATCCACCTGAAGAAAACAAAGATATTAAGACATCAAGGCGTAAAACCATATTCCATGAAAGATGGTGCTGTTAGAAGTAGAGCTCTTTATGAACACCGTCATAAAAATGAAAATATAGAGATAGAGTATGTGAAAGAAATTAAAAAATTAAGGAAAACATTTGAAAAAAATAATGAAATTCAAGAAAAAAGGAACAATCTTCTAGAAAATTTTCTTAAAGAATTCAAAACATTCAAACATAACAACTAAAAGTAACTTTTGTGGATGAGTGTCAGTTAATTAAGGAGGTTCCACAAATTACGAGGGGTGTTCAAAAAGTAAGTTTCCCTGCTCCGGGAAAAAAGCAAAACACAATTTTTAGGTTAAAGTAACATATGTATTTATTGTTTGACTTATAAACTATTTTTCTACATAGTCCCCTTGGACTTGAATACATTTTTTATATCTGTTCTGAAGCTTTGACAAACCTAGTTTATAAAAATCCGTGCCCTGTTTTTTAAAGAATAATTTAACAAAGTCTTTCACTTCATCATTTGAATTGAAGTGATGGCCACCCAAACTTTCCTTTAACTTAGGAAAAAGATAAAAGTCACTTGGTGCGAGATCTGGAGAGTAGGGTGGGTGATCAAAAATTTCCCATTTGAATTTTTCCAGGTGTTCTGTTCATTGATTTTCTTGAATCCGGTACCACGATAAATGCAGATCGTTACTGTGAAGTGCTAAATAAACTTAAAAGTGCCATTAAACGAAAGCGTCCTGGAAAATTATCGAGAAAAGTGTTGCTTTTTCACGACAATGCATGGCCTCATTCAGCAAAAAAAACACAAACCTTACTGGAAAAATTCAAATGAGAAATTTTTGATCACCCATCCTACTCTCCAGATCTCGCACCAAGTGACTTTTATCTTTTTTCTAAGTTAAAGGAAAGTTTGGGTGGCCATCACTTCAATTCAAATGATGAAGTGAAAGACTTTGTTAAATTATTCTTTAAAAAACAGGGCACGGATTTTTATAAACTAGGTTTGTCAAAGCTTCAGAACAGATATAAAAAATGTATTCAAGTCCAAGGGGACTATGTAGAAAAATAGTTTATAAGTCAAACAATAAATACATATATTACTTTAACCTAAAAATTGTGTTTTGCTTTTTTCCCGGAGCAGGGAAACTTACTTTTTGAACACCCCTCGTAGATTATATTTGTCTTTATTCTGTTTTATACACTATATATAGAAATACCTTTCAGTACTTGTGATATATATTGTGGCATCTTGCGGCGCGTGTAGGGTGCGTGTGTGCGTGCATGCATACGTGCGTGCGGGCGTGCGTGCGTGCGTGCGTGCGTGCGTGCGTGCGTGTGTGCGTGCGTTATGTTTCTTCTTCGGAGTCCTCAGAGTCGGAGTCGGTTCCAAAGAGCTAGCGTGATAGCCACGAGTTGAGTCTTTTCTTTCTTCGTTCCTCAGGCGTATCGGAGTTGTTGGCGGAGGGCTTATCGGCGGCTCGATTTCCAACTCCTCAGGCACCAGTAGCGACGGTCTTGGCGGCCACAAGATACTGCTCGTCTGCTTGTGTATCCTGAATCATCTTCGCGGATTCCTGACGAGAGTATTCTCTCGCGGGGGCTCCAGAGGTTTAAGGGCTCCTCCACGGGAGGAGAGTAATCCCCGGATCGAGCGGTTTCTCCGTCGGTAGTCTCTTTGATGTGCGAGAGGGACCGGAACGGTTCCGATGTTTCCGTGGCAGTGTGAACGCTTCTCGTGGCCCGGATGTCAATACCACAGGGGTCCGAATGGGACTCGCTCTGCTCCGCGAAGGCTCGGTAACGAGTTCACTTCGTGAAGATATGCAAAAACTCGAAGGTGAGCTCGCTTTGCGGAGTGAAATGCAAAGGCCCGTGAACGATCTCGTGCGAGATAAATGCAAACGCCCTTGGAACAGGAGTTCGCTTTGCGAGGATAACAAAGTCCCAAAAAGAGCTCGCTTTGTGAGATTACACATACAGAAGAATACTTTGTCACCAGAATAGAGGCCCTTGACGGAGCTCACTCTATCCTGAGTGAAAATGCTGAAGATCTCCCACAGAGTCCTACTTCTAAGATGGTGAACCATTCTTGCGCGCGGGTTGCTGCTATGCCGCGTGGCCCTCTCGACGATCGGAACACGCGCCGGGCACTCGGTCAGCGTCAAGTGCTGCACTGGGCGAGCGACTCAGAGGTGGCGCGGATCGTGCGCGCGCCCCGGCGACTCGATTAGTTGCGTTTTAAACCGTCATAGTAATACATATGAATAAAAAAAATGAAAGAATATAAAGATGTAAAGTTAAATTTTTTAAAAGATTTAAAAATATAAAAAAATCTGAAAGTATATATATAAATTTGAGAGGAAGAGTATCTAATGTGGGAAAAATTTCTATTATGGAGACAATATTGTTTTTTTGTATATATGTATATTTAGCTTGTCCTTACATTTTGTTGTTTTAATTAACAAGTTCTTTAGTTTATAAATACTTTGTCCTCAAAAATACACATATCTCCTTATTGTTGTTTCTATATATAAATGAAACCAAAGTACATATATAAATACAAAGTTATTTATTAACAAAATATATATATATACGTTATTTTTAAAAGATACATCTATGTCAAAAAAGATATGTATATAAATATGTCAAATTTAAAGAGATGACTATGCACGTTTCTAATAAATATTTTTATATTTAATTTGTATTTTTATTTAGTTGCACACTTGCACTTTTTAATTGTTTGGCTGATATTTTGTAAGACATACGTCGTATAATATCAACAAACTTTTCAAGCCTGTTGATTGGCTGTAGGACAAAGACATCCGGGAACCTCTGCAAGCAATCAACAGGCTTGAAAAATTTTTTATACGACAAAAACGGAGAAAATAGTCCTCTTATATTTTATTATTATACTTATGACATGTATAATCCGTTTATGTTTTTGTCTGTGGCAATTATCTGTAGGCGTTCTTTATTTTCTAAATTTATTTAAATTTTCTTGATTTATTTCTTCGATCTCATCGATATCATATTCATTCATATAAATTAGAATAATATTGTGCAATGTACAGGCTGCTGCAATCATCTTTTTTCCAAGATCAAAATCTTGAATATCCAAATATTTCAAACGTTGAAATTTTACTTTTAAACATGCAAATGCTTGTTCAATTTTTGGTCGACATTGAACTGAATTTGGTATTATATCGTGATTGAGCAACTGTTAAGTGTTCTGTGTCCCTAAATGGTGTCATTAAATTTATCATTAATGGGTAAGCACTGTCTCCAATTATGTGTTCTTTAGGCAGAAATAAGATCCTTTCATTTTTCATATGTTGATAAATTGGACTATTTCTAAATATACATGCAAATCGTACATTTTCTTCTAGGTAAACCAATGAAGCAATTAATATATTTTCCACGATGATCACAAATAGCTGGAATAAAAAGTAGTTAATTGAATAAAATTCATTCTCGAAATGAATATATTAATAAATTTTATACGTTCAGTAAAAATAATACCTTGTAATACAATTGAATGAAAACCTTTTTTGTTGTAGTAGTTATGAGCGTTGTCTTTTGATTATTTGCATGGGACAACTGTTAATTGCTCCTATAACTCCCGGAAATCCAGTTGATCTCTGTTCGAATACCTGCAAGATTACATTAAAGTAAATAGAAATTTAAAATTATTTAGATCAAGTTTGATTTTATTTTATTTTTTTTCGAAGTGTAATTAGTCTTCTTCAAACTTGTTGCAAATAATTATTTTAATAATGATAATATAATACTTACATCTCTCTCTATACACACATCTTTATAAGCACGATTTGACTATTATATGTACTGTGCATCAAGTCGGCAAGTATATCTTTAAAAATATTATGTGCTGAACTTGTTGTATATCAAATCTATTTCCTATTACTAGAAAAGTCACGGGTCTGCTTAATATTCATACTGTTAATTACACTTTCTTTTGGAGTAGTGCATATTCATTTACACGTCTTCCAAGATATTGTCCAATAACAATTGATAAATTTTCTGTAATTAAATAAACATAAAAATACATTATATAATTGATAAAGTCTAATTACTACTCACTAATTAAGTACAAGCAATTGTCCTATATAAAATTAGCATTAACAGCAAAAATTAACAGCAAATTCATGTATGATATTAAATTATTCGAACTTGCTTTAATTAAATTAAGTGAAAATCGATCGATGAAATATCATTCTAACTAATTTTATTAATATTTTTATATATATAGTTACTTCACAAGTTGCTTGATTCGTCCTGAACATTTCTTTAAATTGATCTTGAATAAATCTAGGAATTCTTTCATAATAATATCTATTACGACGTTTTATCCTGGCATCTGGGATGTCTAATCACATTGAAATGGATATTAAATTTTATTAAATTTTATATGATATTTTCAAAATTACGTATCGGTATTCCATTATCCTTCACAAAGAATGGTATTAATGCCATTTATTCCATTTCGGATATATTAATAACAGTTAGCGATTTGCACAATTAAATATGCAAATGCGCGATTCAAAACGTAAAGAGGGAATAAAAAAGGAAACCTCAAGAGAATGCCACGAGCGATATTTGATACAAGTGTTTAGCAATATTGGAAGAAGCTACGAAGGATGGGCTCACTGAAATTATCGAATTACTACGATTGGAGCATTTAAGTACTCAGGAAAGAAAAAGCGTAATGAAGCTCATAACTAACAGTCAAAATAGATTTCACATTCCTGGAAAGAAGTTAATAGCGACTAGTGTAATTACAATACCAAATATCGACTACAGATGATCGACTTATAAATATGCGACAGTACAGATTTCCGCAAATTTATAAGGAAGAAATAAATAGGCAAGTAGAAAAACTGTTAGAAAGAGGCATTGTAAAACCTTCTGAGTCTCTCTACAATACATCTTTACGAATGATTTCTAAAAACGAAGATTCAAAGAGAAATAAATGATGGAGTTCTGGATTTCCGAGCCTTGAACGAAAAAAGTCAAAGATGCATATCCATTACCTAATATCGTTGACATTTTAGACCAATTAGGCGGAGCACGATACTTTTCCGTCTGTGATTTAGTCTTGGGATTTCACTAAATGAAAATAGATCCCACAGTCACAAAACCGCATTTACTACTCCTTTTGGGCATTACGAATTCGATCGGATGCTTTTCGGATTAAAATACGCACTATTTTTCAAAGATTAAGTACTATTAAGATTACAAGGCGAGGAATTATTTTCTATATGGACAACATTGTCATCTATGCTACCTTACTAGAAGAACACGAAAATTTGCTAATAGAACACAATTTGCTAATAGAATGGTTACGCGAGGTTATTTTAAAATTACAACTTGACAAATGCGAGTTTTTAAAAACGGAAGTTACCTATCTGGACATGTGATAAATAAAGATGGAGTCAAATCTGATTCAAAAGAATTAGAAGCCGTAAAGGAATTTCCGTAAAGGAGGCCTAAAACTCCGAAAAATATTAAACAGTTTCTTGGATTAGCAGATTATCGGAGATGTATATCTGACTTCTCAAAATTGGCAAAACCTCTAACAAATTTATTGAAAAATAATACACGTTTTGATTGGACGTCTGATCAAGAGGAGTCCATTAAAAGAAAAATTATGTGAAGGAACTGTATCACAATACCTTGATTTTTGCAAACTTGATTCTAATTAATCACTGATGCTTCCGGCATCGCTATAGAGGGCATTTTATCACAAGGAGAGATAAATAAAAATAGGCCACAATAGCAAAATACGCTTCGCGAACTTTAATCGACAATGAAATAAAATACTTATGAAAAGGAAGTTTTAGCCATAATATATTGCGTCAAACATTTTAGGCCATATTTGTACGGGCAGAAGTTTACATTAATGACTGACCATAAACCATTGCTCTGATTTAAAAATGCACAGAATGCAAACATGAGAATGACTCAGGTCGAGGTTAAAATTAGCTGAATATGACTACGATGTAGTGTACAAAGCACGTAAAATTAACGTAAATGCCAATGCTCTATTCAGAAATTCAGCTGACTTTAAGAAAGAGTATTGTAATATAATGACACGTAATATATCTTTGAATCCTAATAACCTGATAGATGCGGAAATAATTTCCGAAATGCTAGAAGAATCAGATGAAGAGAAAGAAAAAGATGAGGATTTTAAATTGTATTTATCAGACGAAAAACCGAAGACTTAGTCCAGATGATAATTAACCTGAAGAAGATGGATTCAACTTGTCACATCAAGGAAGATAGACAAGTCATAGAAATCATGAACTGTAGGAAAAACTGCAATTCGTAATCTTCCTCAATATAGTAGAATATAAACTCGAAGTCAAACAGTAAAAGATAAGAAAACGAATCAGGAAGCGTCAATTTTCAAATACAAGACGATTCTCAAATACAGGAAGGTGGAATGAAAGATGGATACAATTCAGGTAAAAGAAGTGAGGATCATGATCAAGAGGAAAATCAAGAAGAAGAAGAAGAAGAAGAAGATCAAGAAGAAGATTTATATTTCGTAAATAAAAATGAGAATCGGAGACTGAAAGAAAAAAACAAAACCTATTATTATTGATGATCAGATAATAAAATCAATGTTCTTGACTCCTGCGAATCATTATTCTTGCGGAAGGACAATGTTGCATATTTTGTCGACACTGATGAAAACCTTTAAATTCAGAAACTATCACAAAAACTATTTGAAAGAAATGAGATTCCACATTTAGAAGATCTTATCTTAGGTAAAGTCAGAACCATAAAATATAAGAAATACTAGCACATGCTCTGCCTATTAGTGAAGGACGACGCGAGAGTCTGACAATGACCTTCACTTAGATCTCTGCGGTAATATAAAATTTATAAACTGCCGCTGAAGAATTAAATTTAGAAACGTTTAGTATCACAAAAACAGATTATCTCAATAATGTATTATGGAGCAATATTAAAACTGCATTACAACTAACTTTTGTAAATTCATCAACTAAAATAATTATATGCAACGGATTGGGTAAATATCCGCCAAAGGACCTTCATTATACGATAATTGGAGAAATGCACTGTCTATCTACTGGAGGACATCGAGAGGTTACTAAAACATCTAACAGAATAAAATATAATTATTATTGAGAAAATTTGAAATCTGATGTTCAGCGATACATACAACAATGTTTGCAATGTCAATTAAAAAAATTAGTACGTGTTAAAACCAAACAACCAATGATAATTACGGATACACCAGGATCTTCGTTTGATAAGGTAATCATCGATGTCGTGAGACCTTTGCCCAAAACTGAAAAAGGAAATGAATATATTTTAACTTGCAGGATCAATTAACTAAATCTGCATGGGAATACCGGATCAAACTTCAGAAAAGACAGCTGAAGCTTTTGTAGATTTATTTGTAAATTAGAAGCGCCCAAAGCTATACTAATAGACCAAGGAAGAAATTTCAGCGAATTGATGCGAAAAATAGCAAAAATATTCAGAATCCACAAATTCCATATGATCGCTTTTCATTATCAATCAAATGGATCATTGGAACGATCACATGACGCATTAGGAGAATATTTAAAATAATACGTAAATGAACAGAAAAAATGGGATAGATGGATTGGTTTAGCGATGTTCAATTATAACACTAGCATTCACGAAACCCACACTCCTACGAATTAGTGTTCGGGAAAATAGCAAGAGTTCCGTCAAATGAACTTTTAAGTTCTGAAGATAAATTAGCCAATAATCTTGATCACACAGCTGCACACAATCCAAACAAATGCACGTCATCAGAATTAAACTTAAATCGAAAAAACATTATGATAAGAAAATCAATCGATATAAATTAAACCTGGAAATTATGTATTTTTATTAAAAGAGCCTAAAATAAAGAGGATAAATTTGGAGATCAATATACTGGTCCTCACGAAGTCTTGGAAATATTAAATAGAAATAATATAAAAATTGGAATAAAGAAAAATAGCCGCATTGTTCACTCAAAACGCTTGCGAATTTTCCACATAAAACTACATCTCAACAATTAAAATTTAATAGTAATATAAAATAAAATCAAAATTTCAGATGGATCAAAGGAATAATAGCGATATTTATATTAATAATATGGACTCGAGAAACTTATGGGATAATAGAGTACGACTGCGACTTCGCATCAACGAATCTGACTACGTTATCTTTAGTAAACATTGAAGCGATATCCCCATACCAAACGTAAATTCTGGCAAAGTTTATGTACAACTACGTCAATGACTTCAAATCTGTAAGAAATATGCAATGTAAAGTTGAAATCGACCGTTTAGTCAGGAAATGTGGAATGTTTTCGCATACTATGGATGTATATAACGGCAAGCATTCATATATAATTGAAGTATCTCGAGAAGCATGGTAGTGCATGTACGTTTATGGATCCTTTGAATTATCAGGAATGTACATAACCGGATTAAAATCTAATCATACCGCCACTTGTCCAGTGATTTTCCGAGCCGATCATGTGGATGTTGTTACGGAACATGTTACGGAGCAACTTATTCCGATCCGTATGGAACTTGGGGAGATATAATTGTGATGGGAAATATTTAAAATTACGTTACATGCTGACGTTAAAATAAACTCAAACCGCGTCCAGCTAAGGTTAGGCATAGGCTATGAACTTAGCGCCACCTGTTGTACTGATATAAAGGGTGGAGACACTTTTTGGAATCCAGTACCAGCCGATCAATGTAAATTTTCCGATTATAACATATTATACACAAGATATGCAGATAAAATATTCGATAGTATGAACGAAAAATCTTAATTATCTTACTCATTGACAACACAAAATACAATTTTTGTTTTAACGAACATGGAAGAATATTCCAATTGTGGACATACACTTATTAGAACTGAACATCCAAAATTAATAATTTTTTAAAAATTAACACAATGTCATCGACATTGAGCTATAATTAAATTATAGCTCGCTTATTCGAGCTATAATTAAATTAACTTTGAATTAATATAATTAACAAACATTTCGGCTTACGAAGCCTTCTTCAGTGCTACAACGCAGAAATACAATCTTATTATAAATTAACGCACAAAGAATAACGGATATAATGAAAATTTAAAAACCAACAATGGTGAAGTATCAAAAAAGTATTTAAAAAAAATATAAAAAAATTCGAACTCAATAAGTATCCCGCTAGATGACAATAAGATAGGAACATTTGGATGCTTCAGTCAACAGTAGATTAATTATGTTTATCGATGAAAATAGATTTGCCAAATTCCTCGGTTGAGATCGAGAATCCAGTTTGTTACAGATTTGTATCAAACGATTTGAGAATTCTTTAGTTATGAGTATTTTATGATATTCTGTAGAACACATAGATTTATTAAGATAATATATTGGTGTGAATAAGAGATACAGAATTAAATAATAACTTACGATAATTTATATAAAATATTGTAATCTGAATTCTCAAAGATTCGTTAAGTACATTAAAGTATTGATTGTTGCTCGTTTGAAAATTAACTGATGTGAAATATAGATCCAATAAAAGTAAGTTAATAAAATCGAATGTAAAAACGAGTCTGTTCAAGACTAAGACCATTTATTCTCGTATATCGTCAAGTATGTTAAAATAAGAGTTATCCAATAACTCAGTATCTTTCATTAAATTGAAACCGTTTTTTTGTTCTTTGATGTATATCATTTTAGAAATATTTCTTTTACGACAATTCTTTTCAAAATCAAGAATATTAATTTTTCCCAATCAAAGTCATGATTAGTATTCTATTCGAATCATCCCGCATGTCATAAGATAAGGACCATATATAGCTTAGTTGATAGAGCGATCTTATTGTCAAATTCTACATTCTATAATAAGAACATAGAATTTATAATAGAGAATTTGAAGGATAACAGTTATCTTTTAGGAATGATTTTTTATTATATTATAAATATCTGCCCGAGAACGTCTTTTTATGGTACCAATTTAAAATAATAATATTGTCTTTATTGATGATCGATAAATCCAAAAAATTCAGACAATGGTCTTCCTCATATTCAATAGTGAATTTAAATCTATCATGCTGTTCATTAAATGAATTATTTAAAATTTGAGTGACCTTGTTTTTAGGTGCAATCATAAAGACATCATTAACATATCTAAAGTATGCAGAAACCCGAAATTGTAAAGAATTTAACACTCTCTCTTCCAAATCTTCCATGACAATGTCAGAAATGATAGGAAAGGGGGGGGGGAACTCAGGTGTGCCAAAAGTTTGTAAATAATCCCATTGAAAGTAAAACATGTCGATATTAAGACAAATTTATGCACCGCATTAATGAATTCATTCTTTGGTATGTTTAATGAATTTGAGTAACCTTGTCTTTAAATGCAATCATAAAGACATCATCAACATATCTAAAGTATGCAGAAACCCAAAATTGTAAAGAATTTAACTTTTAATGGAGTCCCATCTTCTTATCAATCCATCCAGTGCAACATCCAATGGAATATTAGTAAACAGAGAAGTAATATTTAATAAAACCATTGTCTCTATTTTGTCAATCATTCCAGTTAATTTATTGTGAAATTCAAAGCTATTTTTTATTCTATTCTTTGCAGGAGGGATATTCTCAGAGATAATATCTTGCAAAAAACTATCTAACGAATATAGAGCTGTGTTGATTGAAGAAACAATAATTCAAAAGGGAACGCCTTCTTTGTATATTTTTGATAAAGCATTTGTCTTCGGCAAGATGGAATCACTTGATCGAAGACTCCATTATTTCTTATCCGAAATGAATCCCTTCTGATGCCATTTTTTAAACATATTATTCAGATTTCTTTCAATTGCCGAATTTTTTTTAACGACCAAACATGTATCAGAATCTTTAAGTATCTTCAATAACCTTGTTATAAAAGGTCATATCCATGGCTGCGGTTACATTGCCCTTGTCTACTCGTGTGAAAAGTATATCTTTGTTATTATTACATTTTTGTGTCGTTAACTTCACCATCTTATTAATTTTTCTTATTATTTTTTATCATGAATATTCAAGTGTGGATTGTTATGGAGAAACTGATGGAATTCCGGAATGGCGATGTTTCTAATTTTCGATATCAATCCTAAGTTATTGCGATTGGAGTAGTTTTCAATATCCTTGATGAATTCCCAGATTGATTTCTCTTTATTGTTGGAATCTGGGAGATTAAAATTGCTACCCAGTTGTAACAAATTTGTTACATATTCAGGAACGCTTGTCTCACTTAAATTGACGAACCATTTTTTGTTAGTTTGTTCTAATGGATTAAAAGAAATGCGTCTAAATGTATCAGGTTCGATATTGATGGTGACTAAAGATTCATTAGAATCAATCAAAGGAATATTTTGGCGAAATTTAAACATTTTAGTTTCTTCTTTGTTGATCCTAATACAGAAAAAACGTATTGTTTGGATATCTTTGGAATTATCAAATTCTTTTTTCGCCATTAACCAACAAAATTTCTTTTTATGTTTTAAAAATAATCTTCACATTTATAAAAGGATTTGTAATGATGTGATGGGATGTGTTGCCACAGGTGGTCAGGTAAAGAGTTAAGTAATAAGAGTCCAAGTAATCGAGGCTAATCCTTTTTGCAAAAAGCTAATTGTTTTGTAGAAATCAGAAATTTCAATATTAAGTAGTTTCTTTTTTAAAATGAAAAGTGATCTTTTATATTTAATATTTGTTCTATAATGATGTAAAACTAACGAATTTCTAAACATATGATTTAAATGAACTGGAATAACTTTTAATAATTTTTGAAATTCAAGACGTCTCACTTTAAATCAACAGGACATATAGCTAATCTCAACATTTTTGCATATACAATATGAATTCAAAATTTATATATGTAGAAAGGCATATTCACACGCAGCTTAATCAACTATTTTAGTTAGTTTGCAACAATGCGATTTTGAATCGCGGATGTTGCAAAATGCTTTAGCTATAGATCATCTGATGATTTCTTTGCCTATCATTTTGGGAAAGGACCTGGTTACATGGCTCTTTTGGAAAGTAATTCATATAATAAAATGTGTAACAATCGAAGTAAAATTAGCTCGAAGAGCTGACAGTATTACGAACAACGGTATTACGAGGAAATGACACATATTTCTTAGCTCCGCAAATGTTTATTACATCAAGGGACTCAAATCATCTATAATTCTTTTGCATCCACTACCTGTACCTTTTAGGAGATTCTTAGTATAAATTTATATCTAAACCGGTAGAAATATTATCACTTACCATCATAAAGCCTTCGACAAAACCATTCTAAAAATATATTAGACCTGGGACATTGGCTACTGGTAGAATATATTCACAAAACTTAGATGAATTCAAGGATCATATAATGTTCTCCGCAGAGCAACCTGCGGTCTTTAACTCTGTGGCAAGGAACATAATATTCAACTGTATTACATGGAGGATTACTCGCTTAATTAGATGAAACATCAATCGAACAAATTGCTATTTCTACTTAGTAAAAATTTTGGAGTAGATTCCTAATTTTTGGTAACGTAAGCGCCGGATTTTTAGGAATATACTTATTAGTACGAAGTATTAAGCTTATATTAGACACACTGGTACACGAATATGCTTTGCACACAGTGTATGGATGGTCAATGTACCTACTAAAGGTCATATGGGACTCACGCAGCTCCTATTACACTTAGGAAAAGAAAAATTTAAAACCGTAGACACCGATATTTCGGATTCCAATAAACAAGAACTTGACAGAACCGAAGACATTCAAACTCAAGCCCTCCCAAAAAGTAGCGCGCCAGGGCCTATTTACCCCACCCTCCCAAAGGAGATTCAACGTACACTTTTGAACTAAAAGATTAAGAAGAAAAAATGAAAATACCACAAAGACTAGAATTGACATTTCTTTCTATCAAACAACTTTATTCCGAATCTTTATATTTTCTCTCCTTAAATAACGCATCATGCAGAAATAAAATACAGTAACAATTTCTATATAGACGACATGGAAATACAGTGAATAAATACAAGGGAATTGGCGCGCAGCCCGCTGGCGGTAAAAATCGTGAAGGTGGACTCACCTGCCATGTTCTAGGTTCACCTGAAATACAATTGGGAGGACTTCCAAGAGATGCTTGAAGAGCTGATCTAGAGAGTGACGCGGATAGGACGGATGCTGTGCCATCGTCCCGATCACGTCGTCGAAGGAGAAATCGTAGCCATCAGGGAACATTGAGGATGGCAGCGAGGTATCGTGACAGTCGTTCATGAAGACGAAACAACTACTGTCTCCTTGAGAGACTGAAACCGTAGCGTGAAACGTCCTTAGTTCGAGATATACATGTTAAAAGATAGATTCCGAGAGATGAAGTGGCAGGGGATCCCTTGCGAGTTAGCTTACACCGATCCCTTCTTGGGATCATTTTAGTTGAGGAAGGCGAGAGACTTAATCAAGTTCCTCATCAACCAATAGGAAGAGGCAATATTTATTCTAGGAAGTATAAGGGACGAGGCGGCCCTTGTCAAGCTGAAGGTCCGAAGTAGATGGAACACCCGACATGAAATGAATTTAAAAGAAACTCTGATATCGTTAGGATACGCCCAACACGTCGACAAGAAAAGGACGGGAATGTACCCGTCCATATAATATTGCTAATATAATAATGCTAGGATAAACACTAAGAAGAAAATTATATATAAAGATTATGCGTTTCGCGGGTTTCTTTCGTGTCCAGATTCTTGGAATGCCAACGTTTCATGAACCTTGCATCCACTTCATCAGGGCGAGGAGTAGCCGAGGGCCGCGGGGGACCACGCAGGCGCCGGTCACAGCCGGGTCGCTCGTGTCCCGGGCCCCCTTCCGCGCGCCCGCGCCGCCGGGGTCGCTCCACGGGGCGAAAACGGCGGCGAGCCCCCTCCCCGATACCGGGGGCAACAGACGAAGACGACGAGGATGCGCACGGGGGTGGACGGGGTCAATGGTCCCTCCTCCCCCACCATTGCCGACGGCCCCGCGTCTCGGACGCGGGGAGCCATGAAGCGGCGGCGAGCGAACTCTGCGGACGCATCGCCGCCGAGGATGGCATAATTCTCCGCGCGCGGGGTTGACGTCCGTCCCTGTCGACCCGTCGGTCATACGACTGCGGTGCCGGGACGGGGTCTCCGTCCGTCCCCCCGCGCGGGGGATGCGCTGCGCCGCGAAAACGTGTTTCGCGGCTCGGCGGACCAGCATGAAGGCGCCAAACTTTCGTTTGGCACTTCTTGGGGGGCTGGGGGTCCTGGTGGAGGCCGGGATCCCCAACCTCCGCCCCCCAACAACAACCGGGGGGGCGGGGGTGGTGTCCCCCCCCCAGCATCCGATTCGGGCAGTCAACGCCACGCGCTGCCCGGGGGTCGTCTCTCCGACGACCCCCGAGCAGGATAGATTTCGGCTACAGCCGATCGGTCAGAGGGGCTCCCAGAAGTATGCTGCACGCGTTCCTGAAAGCCCCTCAGCTATGGCCTGTTCAGGACACCCGGAGGGGTTTTAGTGGGTGCAAGCCCCACATAATCCCGGGCTCTCTCCCGAGGCTCGGGGTATGCGTTAGGCATTTCCCCTCCGTCATCAAAAAAAAAAAA
>JAANIC010003944.1:217909-235109 GCA_017607545.1 Acromyrmex charruanus | reverse complement strand
CGAATCGCAATAAGTGTAATGCGAAAAGTATGGCTGACATCATGCAGATAGATGGTAGTGTTGAGGACATGGATGGTGTAAATGCAAACAAGTTATTTGAAGCAATGGAAATAGAATTTGATGACATAATGGATGATGTAGAGCTCGAGAATATCGGTAACATTGTGAACAGAGTCGACGTAGCAGAATATATTAGAAATGTGGATGAGGAACAGTTCGCGAATATTAGAGACGAAGTGTTTGGTGAAGTGGAAGTAGACTTTGAGAATATAATGGACCAAGAGTCATCCGACGAAGAAATGCTATCCGACGATAGTGGAGGTGAAAGTGATATGAGTGAGTATGAAATGGATCGCGTAGAAAAATTCGTGTCGTCTCCAGAAATTCGTACATTCAATGCTCGTACTAAGCACTGTGTGATCCACAATTATTATACAACGGGTGGTTCTTTAACCGTATGCACATCATGTATGATTCGTATAGCTAACATTAACGATGGAGGAATGTATTACGTCAGGGTGCATGAGACAGTTCTTTCGGTAGGCTAGACAGTAGGTCGTGCACGAATTGCAGACTGCCTTTGTACATTATATTCTCGTGCAGCATGTGCCCACTTTGCACACATTAAAAAAAAAAATATAGAAAACCACGAGCGAGTGGAACGCGAACTGATGGAAAAGTGCGGTCAGGTCGCTACTCTGGGGAAGTATTTCTCGTGGCTGCAACGATGCGACGAATGCATCGAGCAGCTCAAAGAGCTTTGTTGTGTCAAGCGTCCGCGCCTCGCCATTGGATACAGACAATCCGCGGTGGCGAGGATCGCGCGACTCGCGGGTGCAAAGTTGGAATTGGAGCGACGTTTCGTGCACATTGGTGGCGAGTACGTGAGTGGCGAATACGCGAGTGGCAACGAACGATCTCTTGTCTGGCGAGAGATCGACACCGCGTTTGAGAGTCGTATATTGACAGGTGTGGTGATAAACTCTAATCACATCGAGTCGCGGCGGTTTTTAGAAGACGCTGGCAATGTAGTGCTCGAGCGAGTGCGAGACGCTGTAGAAAGACACGGCAGTATAAAAGTGAACACCGCGTTCAACGGCGAGTTTGCGACGAAAGATAAACGTGCTAATAAGAGCATAATTACAAAGAATAGCGAGATATATCGTTGCACCGATATGCACGAGTGATACAAGCGACACGTCGTCGAGCCTATTCTAGCATCGCTCGAAGAATTCCAGGAACGCGACAGCGGGTGGGCATTGTCGCGAATCCTCAATTTGATGGTCAGCATCGAATGTGAATAAGCATAATCCAATGCACGCAGGATGTCACATCGAAGTGCCACGAGAAATAGCGACGAAACGAGCGGTGATCAGTGTTTATTCGGCGGACAATGCATGTTTCGCGTGGTCGCCGCTCTGTACCCCGCAGAAAGACATGTAAATCGGGAATCATCATACCCGCATTACACCGCAGTATTAAATCTCGCGGGTATCGAATTTCCAATAACATTAAAAGACATTACGAAATTCGAACGATTGAACGCGGTGTCGATCAACGTATACAGCATCGAAAATAGATAGGTCTTTCCTCTGCGGCTTACCAATGACAAGAAGGAGAAGCATGTCAATCTCCTGTATCTACAACATTCACGCAACGACAACATTAGATACTTTGCGTGGATAAAAAATGTATCCCGCCTTGTAAGATCACAAATTACTGGAAACGAGAGCAATATTTTTGTGATCGGTAAGTATAATAAAAATAGTCAATAAAAACAGTAAAAAGAAATAAAAAATCATTTCTTTATTATTTGCAGGTGCCTTCATTACTTCAGTTCGTGCGAAAAATTGCAGTCGCACGAAGTGGACTGCCAGAAGATCAACGACTGCGCCATCCGACTGCCGAGCGAGGACGACAGGTGGCTCGAATTCGACAACTATAACAATCGAGAACGAGTGCCGTTCATCGTNCCGATCTGAAATGCGTCTTACGCAAGACGAAATCCGACAAGGAAGACGCGTCGTCGTACGCGTATCAACAGCATGACGCGTTTAGCATAGGCTTATGTGCGATGTGCGTACGATGACGCGTTATCATCGTATCACTTCCGTCGCGATGAAGATTTAATAGCGTGGTTCACGCGATAACTCAATGATTTGGCGCAACGTGTAAAAATATCCGCCAATGTGTCCATGAAAATGTTATCTAAACACCAATGGGAGGCGTATCATAGCGCGACGCGTTGTCACATCTGCGAGAAACCGTTCGTGCCAGACAACATGCGGGTTTGCGTCATCTTACCGGTAGATACCGTGGTCCAGTGCATTCGAATTGTAATTTAAATTACAAAAATTCGTTATTCCAGTCGTATTTCACAATTTATCAGGCTACGACGCGCATTTTATAATTAAGGAAATTGCTACTGCGTACGATGGACATGTAGATATACTACCGATAATTAAAGAAAAATATATTTCATTCACTAAATATGTCGAGCACCAAAGACAAAAACGAAAAAAATTTTCAGAAAAATTGCGTAAAATTAAGATTCATTGATTCTTTCAAATTTTTAAATGCAAGCCTCGATAAATTGGTCTCGATAAACAAGCCTTGACAAAGATAAATTAAAAATTGTACGTTCCGAATTTCCAACATTATCAGACGAAGAATTTAAATTACTCACACGAAAAGGTGTCTTTCCGTACGAGTACATTGATTGCGTCGAAAAATTGCAGGACACGCGCTTACCATCGCGCGAATTATTTTTCAGTTGACAGGCGATACAATATTCGAGAGTGATTACGCTCACGCCGCGAACATCTGGAAGCGATTCTCCATCCGAACGCTCAGCGAGTACAGTGATCTGTACTTGAAAACTGATATCTTGTTATTAGCAGATATTTTCGAAAATTTCCGCAATAGTTGCATCGCGAGTTACTGTCTCGATCCCATGCATTATTATACATTGCCAGGTTTCACGTGGGACGCCATGCTGAAATATACACGCGTAATATTCGAATTGCTCACCGACATTGATATGGTCATGTTCATCGAGCGCGGTATACGCGGCGGCCTCAGTCAATGCTCCGGCAGATATGCGCAGACTAATAACAAGTACATGTGTTCGTTCGATCCATCGAAACCGTCGTCGTACTTGATGTACTACGATGTGAATAATCTATACGGATGGGCGATGTGTCAACCTTTACCATACACCGAATTTCAGTGGATCGAAGATGCTGCGAACTTTGACGTGAGCGCGATCGCTCCGGATTCACTTACTGATTATATTCTCGAGGTCGATCTCGAGTATCCGCAGCATCTACACGACCGACACACTGACCTACCTTTCTGCCCAATGCGCGATAAATCGCCTGGCAAGCGCGAAAATAAACTTCTAGCGACGTTGTACGATAAGCAGCGTTACGTCATCCATTACCGCAACCTGCAGCAATGTACTTGTCACGGTCTTCGCATAATAAAGATCCATCGGGTGCTATAATTCGCTCAATCTCCATGGCTCTGCGAATTGAATTCAATACACAATTTAGAACGCTCGCGAAAAACGATTTTGAAAAAAATTTGTATAAACTAATGAACAACGCGGTAATTGGTAACACCATGGAGAATGTGCGCAACCACGTTTATGTAAAATTAATAACAACACGGGACGGACGGTACGGCGCGGTGACAATGAAATCGAATTTTCACAACCGCAGCGTCTTTGCGGAAAATTTGATCGCCGTCGAAATGCGCAAACACAAGGTGAAGTTCAACAAGCCGATTTACGGGTATGTGCATACTTGACATATCGAAAGTTTGTTTGTACGAATTTCACCACTGGTACATGTTATTGATGTATCGCGACAAATGCAAGATCATGTACACCGACATGGATAGTCTCATTTACTATATAGAATGCGACGATGTTTACGAGACTATGAAACGCGATATCGCTAGATTCGACACGAGCGATTATCCGTCAGACAACGTGTACGGTATGCCTCTCGCGAACAAAAAAGTACTCGGCCTGATGAAGGATGAGAACAACGGTGTATTAATGAATTTGTTGGACTTAGAGCGAAGATGTACGAGGTGAGAGTGGATGGCAAGGACATTAAAAAGGCGAAAGGCGTAAAGAATAACGTGGTAGCGCGAACGATAATGTTCGACGATTACACGCGGTGTTTGAACGAAGAGATTGAAATGACTCGCCGTCAATCGTGTATACGATTTAAATTACACGAGGATATACACGATATCCGAATCGAAAATCGCTCTGAGTCCATACGACGACAAACGATACGTCGTACCGGACTCGACGGAGACGTCACCGTGGGGGCATTGGCAGATACCTTTGTAATACAATATATGTATTAGGAGTACAAATTAGTTCGGTCCGTTTTTTTGTGTTCAAAAATACATTTATTTCAAAACAAAATGAATGAATAGATTAATTAAAGTATTGGCTATTACTTTTTCCCATCTCTCAGGCAATTTTCGAATTCCATCTCGAAAAAATGACTCGTCTTTGGAGGCGATCTAATTTTGGAGCCAATTTTCGAAAGAAGTGAACCGGTGACTTGCCAAATCGTGCTGCATCCTTCGGAACAACCAGTAATCAGAAGGAGCAATGTCCGGAGAATACGACGGGTGCGGTAAAACATCCCATTTGAGCGTTTCCAAATATTTTTTTACGACTTTTGCGACATGAGGCCGAGCGTTGTCATGAAGAAAAATAACTTTATCATGTCTTTGCTCGTATTCCGGCCGTTTTTCTCGCAATGCACGGCTCAAACGAATCAATTGTAGCCGATACCGATCGCCCGTAATGGAATCGCCAGGTTTCAGCAGCTCATAGTAAACAACACCCTTTTGGTCCCACCAGATACAGAGCATGATCTTCGAACCATGAATGTTCGGCTTTGGTGTTGATGTTGAGGTCGATGGCAACGATTGACCGGGCTTAGCGTAGTATTTTTTCTTCTTGGGGTTGTCGTAGAATATCCACTTCTCATCTCCAGTCACAATCCGATGCAAAAAACCTTTTCTTTGTTGTCTTTGAATCAGCTGTTCGCAAGTGAAAAATCGCCTTTCAACGTCTCTCGGTTTCAGTTCATAAGGCACCCAATTTCCTTGTTTTTGAATTATTCCCATGGCTCTCAATCGTGCAGAAACGGCTTGTTGAGTTACTCCCAATGATTCTGCAAGCTCCTCTTGCGTTTGACTCTGATCTTCTTCGAGTAATGCCTCTAATTCTTTGTTTTCGAATTTTTTTTGGCTGTCCAGAGCGAGGCTTGTCTTCAATGCTGAAATCTCCATCCTTGAAACATCGAAACCATTCCCTACATTTATCCATTAGTTGGAGCAGTGTCACCATAAACTTCGACAAGCATTCGATGGGCTTCAGCTGCACTTTTCTTCCAATTAAAGCAGAAAATTAGAACCTCCCGCAAATGCTGCTTGGTTAACACAAAATTCGACATTTCAAACACAGTAAAAATCAAGGTTTTTGTATGAAACTCAAAGCGATATAAACTGAATATTATTAGCAAATGTCTAACCTCTCTGAAAACGCCAAAATCAGCTGTCACTATGAACCATTCACAACAGCCAGAGCCATCTTTTGGAAAACGGACCGAACTAATTTGTACTTCTAATATTATATGTATTATGTAGAGTATATATTGCTATTATGTATTACTATTGTAATTTACACTTTTTTTACATTTATACAAGTATTATTACTATTTTTTATGTATTACGATTATTGTACTTTCATATAATACATATCGCATGTTTTTAACATTTATATACGTATTATATACTAGTATTCTAATTTACACTTTATGTGTCGCATGTGTTTATCATTTATGCGTTTTACATTAGTATTTGTGTATTTCTATTCTTTTGATTTACACTTTACGTATGTTTTTTTTTTACATGTATATAAGTATTACTATTATGTATTATTACATATGTATGTATACTGCTCCATACATAAATTGTTACAAATAATTATACTCCAAAACGAAGATGATGATAAATGGGGAGTAATTAAAAAAAAATACGTTTATATACTTATATTGATATATTTTTATATGTAGAAAAAAAATACACGAAAAATTTTATCAAATGACATTGTTTTTGTGTATCCATAAATTGTGCGATCCATCGAATCCCAGCCACTTGACGTACACCTTGTCTCCCTTCCTGCGCAGTACTTTCTCCACGAGATACACGTCTGGATGAGTAGCGCGATGCAATTCATGCTTGTAGAACGAACCAGCGACGGATTTTCCGCGATAGTTCTCGAGTAGATAGGTTATGGGATTGATACGCTGCACCTTAACGATCGTAAACACCTCGGTGGTCCAATTTGGTGTGTAACCCTTCTAAAAAATCGTCTTGTACTTGCTTACGCGTACCGAATCGCCCACTTTGAATTTTGCTGAACCAGCGATTTTTATCACGCTGTACACTATGTCCAAGAGTCTTTCAGCGATCGCGGGAGTTACGTTGGCGGATCGCATGCCGATAGTGCGATGCTTGCGCGCATTGTAATCTGATACGAGACGCGGCTCGTTTTTAATTAAAAAAAATAATATAACCGTTGAGTGTAAACATCTTCCACATGTCACTTTTGAGCGTACGATTGAACCGCTCGATTACCGACGCTTTCAACGTCGAATACGTGGAACAGTGATTAACGTCGAGTTTTTTCAAGATTTTCTGCTCATCGGCGTTGTAAAATTCCTTCCCTATATCCGTTTATAAATTTTTAGGACATCTTCTACTTGCTCGAATTATCTCAACAATAGCATCAGCCGTCTCGCTTCCACCCTTGCTCTTGAGTGGTATGGCCCACGCGTACTTGCTCAACACATCGATGACGGTGAGTATATAGTGGTGGCCTCTGTTGAAGCTCGAGCACGGACGCATCTCGATGATATCAGCCATAGATCGTTGTATCCTCGAACTATGACGCGTCTTCGTGGAAAATTTTTTCTCGCCGAAGCGTGCAATTCCTCGACGAGTCGACGTCTCTCGGAGCTAATTTTTCTCTTTTCGCTGGATCTATTTTTCATGATTCGACGCGTAATACAAAAGACAAAAGTATTTTTTTCTCGCTGACGCCACTCGACTGACTCGTTTCGTCGATACACGATTTAATTTATAATAAGACCAGCTTCGCGAAATTCCTCGATAATCGATAGCATCTCGTTGTTGCCCGCTCGATGCGAAGCAATCGTAGACGATCCACTAGCTCGTTGGGATCGTCCCAATCCACGTAATCGATCGCGTTGTCGTTTAATGTTATTGCGTGAGGTAATTCCTTTGCAGATTTCTTCTTCTGTTTCTTGAGTGTGATCGACATCAACGGCGCGATTACGTATTTGTACTTGTATCCCCTGTTGCTCAATAATCAGCCCTGCGAATAATGTTTGTGTTTGTGCGCATTCGTCGCCAGCAGCATGCTCTTGTACTTATTCATATCGTCTTCCGTGTAGAGGAGATCGTCGGGAATTCTCTTGAAAATTAACTCGTAAAGACCGGATGTACCGGCGTATCGTACGCCGTCGATAATTATGTTGTTCGCATCATCCATGTCGAAACGTTTATTGCCAAACATCAATCCACCCTTGTGTAAGTAAATGCCGTATACATAATCTATATCTCTTCTGCTTATCTTTCGCTCCCCTCAGGACAGCCTCGACGTACTTTTGACCCAAGCTGGCTTGCAACGCCTCTCGACCTTCCGACGTTTGCAACCGATTTTTAACCTTTGTTTCTAGCGTTCATCGTTTCGGAAACGTTTACGATTCTATCGTCGGTACGATCATCGTACGCGGAGTGAAAGTTATCGGCTGTACACGATCGTGCGATCGATCGTCGGAGTTTATGCGGAGTCGCGGAACGCTCGAACATTTCACTCGCTTTCTCTCCCTCTTTCTCCTCCTCCTCCTCCTCTTCCTCTTTTTCTTCCTTCCTCTCGCGCTTAGAAGCAGACTTTGCGTCATCGTCGCGCGACTGTCTCTTTATCGCGTGCACACCGGGGCTGGTAAACGATCTGTCGCAGCGGTTTGATAATAGGCTTAAACTGTCTGTCCAATGCCATGTCCTCCTCGATTCTACCGGTTTTCAGAGCGCGATGTTTCTTGCGGATCGACTCGCTTGTCTTCTCGATCTCTTTCGCGATTTTTTCACGCTCGCGCACATCAGCCACGTTCGTCTCTGGCGAAGTATCGACAACGACTAGTCACGTTACAGTATCGCGAACTCGTTAAATCTCTTTCTGTATCTCCCGTCTTTAAGCGCACTATCCTTGTCTATTACTAAAAATCCTTTTTTTTTGCCAACAGTCACGGCACAACGCGCAAAATGAATCGTAGGACATGTCGGTGTTTACGTGATCATTGTAAACGTGTTTCAAGTTGGTACAATCCTGATTGAACAGGATCAGCAGGTACGGATTGTCGCGTATCAGATGTTTAGGTATCCTCGCGTACATATAACAGAAATAGAAGCAGTCAACGTTTACATGGCGACCCATTGAAAAGTATTCTCTCACCGCATTCTGCTTGTTGCATGCCATGTCATCAAAGATAAAAATAGAATTTGGGCGCACCTCGTTCGGTGGAATGATGTCGCTGTTGTTGGAAAACGTAAAGTAGCCAATTTCATCGATAGACGTAAATAAATTTTCGAGATATCGATATTTTGGCTGTTGCAGTGATTTCGAGTAGACGTACACGTTCTCGAAATGCCGTTTGGACTCTCGAGCAAACTTATGAGAACGTTGGTTTTACCACAATTTGACGGGCCGCAAATGATAGCGCGTATAGTACTCGGCAGCATTTCGCCGTGTTTGCGCTTCTCCGCACTGCCTCCCATCATTTGTGATTTCGCGTCACAGTTTGTGACACGTATCGTCAGCGGTTGCAGCACGAATTTCATGCTCATACTAAAGACTACTCTCGAACGATTATTTAAAGGCGCGTGAATCCGCGAATCGCGCAGTAGCAAAATGTATCTCGCGCTGTATCATCCTTCCCATATTCGAGACTTGAGCGTCGAGCAGTTGCAATATATACCGAAGGTCATACTCTTACGTGTACTAATATTATACATCGAACACGTCTGGGACAAGTTTCTGGAACACAGAGAAGGCAGATTCGGAGGTTCGAACTTATCGTCGCTGCGATGAACACTACAATCAGCCGTGGCAGCGGACGCATATCGACAGCCTCACATCGAAGATAAAGGACTGTAGCGAATGTCGGCGTCGCGCGACGGTCTGCTAAATCGAGCGATAAACGCGCTTCCTTTCGAGTTACATATTCCGGGCTACCAGTTTTGCGGTCCGGATACTCGGCTTACCAAGCGATTAGCCAGAGGTGACGCGGCATAAATCCACTGGACGCGGCGTGCCGAGAACATGACATTGCGTATTCTCGGAGCAATGATCTCACCGATAGATACATGGCGGACAAGGTACTCGCCGATAAAGCGCTAAGTCGTCGCGAGAGATTCGGCTCTGAGCGAGAGAGCCGTCGCAGCTGCCGTCTGGGCAGCGATGAAAGCCAAGACTAAGATCGGCATGAGCATGAAACCGAAGAAGAAGACGACAAAGAAAAAGGCGACGAAAAAGCGAATACTTCCGACAGCGAAACGAGGCGGAAACGATGCGTTACCGTTTCTGCCAATGTTGGGCACATTCGTGTCCTCGATCGGCGGAGCGGTCAGCGTGGCGAAAGCGGTAAACGATAGCAAAGCCGCGCGATGTCAGCTCGAAGAGCTGCAACGTCACGATCGCGCGATGGTACAGGCTCGCGGACTGTTTCTCACTCCGTACAAATATGGACGAGGACTGTATCTCGGCCCATACAACATAGACAGAGCGTAGCTGCAAAGAAAAAAAAAACGTCAAAAAGACGATAAAAATGCCGTCTGGCGCAACTACCAATGTACAATTGAACGAACCAGAAGTATGCGCGTACCATACTTTAGAGATGTTTTCATGCGTAACACGTTACCGACGAGCGGCGTGCGCTTAAATGAAAGCGGTATCGTGAATCTGGACGATGCGACGGGGCCTGGTACTCACTGGGTAGCGTACGCGAAGAGGAACAATCGCGTCGTGTACTTTGACAATTTCGGTTATTATCTTCGACCGCCTAAGGAACTGGTGTGATATTTTAAGAACGGTGCTATGACGATAGAATACAATCGCATGTCCTATCAGACGTACGATCAGAGTTTTTGCGGACAGATGTGTCTGTGGTTTCTACAAACGGTAGATGCGCGTGAATTTAAAAAGCTCGGCGAGGTGCTGTGAAATCTTAGTATTAGTCGAACGCATTTTCCGTCACGTCGTTGACGCTTACGCTGATCGGAAGTACCGTCCTCGCGGCGAATTACTTCCCCGCCATAAATTTGAGTGACAGAGATTACGAGCTCGGTCTGGCGATTTTTGACATTTATCACATGTTATCGAACGAAAACGAATCGAACAACAAATTTTATTTCACCAAAGACGACGCGGAAGTTACAATTCCCGAGGGTTCGTACGAAGTGCGAGATATAAATGAATTTCTGAAACGCGCGATTTTACGAAAACGTCCGCACCGCGACGCACTTGAAACCGTTGATGTAGTGGGTGATGACAATAACAATGACATTGATGATGATGATAATAGTGAGGTTGGAGAATACCCAATTACGCTCCGCGTAAACTACAACACTATGAGATGTGAGATTAGATGTGCGTACAGAATAAACTTTGACAAGTCCAACAGCATTGGATCGCTGTTGGGATTTTCGTCGAATCATATACTGTAGCTGCGAAGGTGGCACGAATCGGACGTGTCGATCAACATAATGAATGTAAACGTTATCCGCGTAGAGTGTAACGTGACCGTGGATGCGTACAGCAACGGCAAAAGCGTGCATACGATACATGAATTTTCGCCGAGCAGGATATAACATATCGGAGAGGCCGACGCAAATCATTTACCTACCGATCATCGCACGGAGCATTACAGATCTAACAATACGCATCGTCAATCAGAACGGACGATTGCTCGATTTTCGAGGAGAAGAGATCACCGTTAGATTGCACGTACGACGGCGACAGTAATAACGTGAGCGTGAGATGCTCGTGCTGAACGGAGCGTACGCAGAGAGATAACGCATCCTTTACAAGGTCGGTGACGTCACAGCTCGACAACACTTGTTCATCCAGCTGCATCAGGAAGAAGAAGAAACTAAGCGCGTCGAACGTTACATTTTTAAAGTCTTTGGGATTCGCGGTGCGCAACATTTAAGATGACTGATATCTTAAACATTAAATACGAGCCGATCTTCGACGATCGCATCGTCAAGATTGAGACTCGCACGTACAGCCCGTTCACCAACACAACGTTTGGGTACAGCGACGAAATAAGAATACCCATACAGCAATAAGATCTGTACATACTGCCGTATGAAAGAAAGCTTTCTATATGTCGAGGGAAAATTGACGAAGAACAAAGTGGTCCAAGGTGCTCATGTGGCATTGGGAAATAATTGCGTTGCGTTCATATTCGATCAGATTCGATATGAACTCAAGTGTGGAGATTGACCGTCAGAAATGTGGACATAACTAGCACGCTCAAAAACTATATAACAGTGTCATCCGACAGAAGCGTGATTCTACGGAATGCCGGCTGGGATGCGCAGACTACTACAGCCGGATACTTTAATTTCTGTGTGTACCGCTTTACGTACTGCTGGGATTTTGCGAAGATTACAAACGCGTGGTGATCAACGCTCGTCACGATTTTAATACGAGCGCGCAACGACAATTGTCTGACGGGAGATCCGGCGATAGAGCCAACGCTCGAATTATTCAAAGTACAGTGGCGAATGCCGCACGTGTTATTGAGCGAGATAAATATGCTGCGCACTTTGGAGAGCGGACGATATCTGAGCATGGCTTTTCGTTGGTGGGATCTGTACGAGTTTCCGCTCTTGCAGAGCATTCGTGGGCCATCAAAACGGCTACTCAGCTCGAGAACCCGCGCTACGTTATTTTCGCTATGCAAACAGGTCGAAAAAACGTCATGTCCGAGGATGTAAATCGATTCGACAATTGTAATGTGAAATTTTACCTGAATTCGGAATGTTATCCGTACGATGACTTGAATCTTGATTTTGATAAAAACAGATGTGCGATTCTGTACGACTTGTACGCGCGTTTCTGCAAGGACTACTACGGATACGAGTATCTCGAGCCGAGTCTCACCTTTTTTACGTAATGGCCCATTCGCGATCATTGATTGCTCTCGACAGAACAAATCAGTTAAGAGTGGCACCATGAACGTGCGATTAGACTTTGAATGTAAAGAGGATGTAGCCGCAAATACAACAGCCTATTGTCTCATCATACACGATCGCGTGGTTCAGTATAATTCATTGACCAACGTTGTGCGCAAAATCACCTAAATGCATCTCTGACACCATATAAGATATATGATACGTTGCAATCGACCGCAGTCTCTCGACAACATGCTTGTGCCAACGTTCGTGGATCTGCAAGGATTCATTGTTAACAAGAAATTTATCGTGAAGGAAGTGGCGGTGCTGAAACAGGGGATCGTTCTCACACATTACATTTCTACGAGTTCCATGCCATGGAAATTTTTGACAAGATCCGACAGATCTTGCGCTTCCTGCTTGACTGCTCACCATGGATTGCGATGGGAGGACGGGATGGTCCCGTACAACGAGGAGAAATGTCTGGTCACAGCAGCTGTATTTGAAGATGATGCTATCGTATACGTTAAAAGACGCGAGAAACGAATGTGGCTGTGAAACTTGCTTTTGGACGATGAGCGAGAACGCATGTGCATCGAGACCTTGAATGTAGTTTACGAAGACATGGAATCTTTAACCAAGCTGAATGTTGCTAATATTATGCGATGTGGACAACATGTTCAGAATTGCGCGTTACAAAATGTATTGAAAATATATAACTGGTGGTTGCAAAAGAATTTTTTAAATAAAAATATGTTAACGTATTTATTACATATTTCTTTTTTCCCTTCCTTTGTAATACATGTACTCGTATGTATGAATGTGTATGTATGAATGTATATATATGAACTTATATGTATGAACGTATATATATGAATGTATATGTTACGTCTTACAGACGCCACGATTCTTTTCTTCGGTTCTACGTCGCGACTATGATTGGTGTCTGTGAGACTCGAGCGGAGCTTTCTGATAACGGTCTGACAAAATTGAAAAGAGGGACCGGACAGGCTCCGCGAAAATTCATAAATGCCGGAAGGAATAACAACCTTAATGCAGGCCCGAAAAGAGACAAGATTGCAAAAGACATTATAAATGCTCCGAAGTCACGCAATAGTAAAAATCTAGGTTTTGTCATCCGAAACTGACTAACAATTTCATCTTAAAAAAACAGGCGCCACGTCTCGCCTAAAACGCATCATAAAACGCATGGGATAACTTCCCACGGAAGCGTTATCTAAGATCAGATTCACGACTGACAATGGTAGCCCTGCACGCAAACCTAGTTGTGCACGGTAACCATTTGTTTACCGTATTTTCCGCGAGAATAACAGAATTCATCATCCGTCTGGAGCAGTCTTGGCTCTTTAAGGATAACCGTAAATCACTTCTTTCCTTCTCGAAACTACTCTAACTCTAGATTAACAACGATAGGACGCTATAAAAATCGTAAATCTCGCGTAACATTGCAACTAACTTTTGCATCCTAGACAAAGGACACAACGCCCTTTTTTCGGGGTATAAATNTTTATACCACTCGGTTCAAGTCAGTACAGAATTTTAAACCATTCAGTCCACGTCAGTGGAGTTCGCGCTTAGTTACTCATTGTCTCGGGCAGTCCGAAAATTATTATAACCGCGCTAATCACGCCAGTTCGCGATCCCGTCCGAGTGCGAACTTGTAATCAAATCGCAACTGAAGTTAGCCATACGCCACGGCGACTGCCCTTCAGACGCTTTTCGCTGACGACGGATCTCCTTGGCTACTCGCCTAGAACCTACCCGATATCTTGGGCCAGTTAAAAATAAGTCGCATTTATTTCCAGTCCACCCCCGCGTTTCCTCGCACGGAAAAACACATTCATTGTGCATGAATACATTTACACGCGTTTCCAACGAACACACGTCAATTTTAACCCTTCGGTTCGTAGTGCGTACCATCAGAAAACGAGGACGAACCTATGTCCGGAGGAGTAGGCGGAACCGTTCTCCGGGGCCACCCACAATCGCGCCGCCACAATCGACTGGCAAACAATTCGTCGAGATCTCCTATTCACCAACACAACCGTTGGATCTCACCTCTCCTCTTGTTATCGACTCTGCTATCCAGGAAATCCTCGATTATGCCCCTCCTCCTCTCGAGGAACGATTCCCTCCCCCTCCTTCTCACGAAGAAGGATTCCCACTCCCTCCTCCTTTGGATAAACTCCCGCCCCTCCCATTTCAACTGAATCCCGAGCCGATCGACTGGGATCGGATGTTCCGGTTCTTTTCGTCCCCCTCCAACGAAGGGGACAAATTAGTCACTGTATACCCCCGGAAATCCCACACCTTACATCCTCTACAAGCATCCCTCATCCCGATGTGCTCCTGCAACACTTTCCTCGCCTCCCATACTCGCCTCCCATACTCACCTCCCTTAATCCTTTCCTCTCCACACACACACACACTCACACTCCCACAACTACATTAGCTAACTCAATCATTTTATCATAAACAAATCGATTGTAACTAACATTAATATGTTTTATATATATATATGTATGTATGTTCTGTATAAATCTAATAATAATATTTTCTTTAAATAAATGTAAGTTTAAATTGTAAATGAAGATTGCTAGCTTCCATTTATTTGTTAAATCACCACTCGCATTCCTTTCCCTCTAATACCTGAGATCGCACGAGGTCCAGTCCCGAGTCAAAAGGATTAAGTTCCTTGACCCAAAAGTAGGACCGACGTTCGCACGACAGCGGAACAGGTGTCATAAATACTAACTACATAGCGTCCCTTCGGACATTGACCCATATTCCGGGACTGAAAAGGTGCATACGACTCACAGGTGTTCGCCTTCGCGCGTATATCTGTGAGATTCAGTTTAACCGTCCTTCCATTCTCCCTCATTGGCTCCTTGACCAAATTTCCAAGGGTTTGGACGTAACAATATGTATGAACGTATATGTATGTATGAACATATATGTATGTATGTATGTACGCATGTATGTATGTATCCGAAAACATCACGCTTCTGTTAAACACGTCGCGACACGCGTACTGTCCGATCTGACAGTACATATATGCAATGTATATAGGCAGTATATTAGACTTTTTTCATTCAATCGTAAGCTTCAGTTACGAGCGTTAAGATATGGATCGAGTAAAAGAATATATACGCCGAAAATCAATCGAGCGAAAGGGGTATTGTCTGTTGTCGCCAAGTCCGCCAAGTTCACCGCCATCGAAGGAAAAAGCGAGATATTGGGAATGTCCTGGAGAAAAGGCGTTAAAGCCGCCAAAGTGCTCGTCATCAACGTCATCGATGCCATCGAAATACGAGGGGTGTTCAAAAAGTAAGTTTCCCTGCTCCGGGAAAAAAGCAAAACACAATTTTTAGGTTAAAATAACATATGTATTTATTGTTTGACTTATAAACTATTTTTCTACATAGTCCCCTTGGACTTGAATACATTTTTTATATCTGTTCTGAAGCTTTGACAAACCTAGTTTATAAAAATCCGTGCCCTGTTTTTTAAAGAATAATTTAACAAAGTCTTTCACTTCATCATTTGAATTGAAGTGATGGCCACCCAAACTTTCCTTTAACTTAGGAAAAAGATAAAAGTCACTTGGTGCGAGATCTGGAGAGTAGGGTGGGTGATCAAAAATTTCCCATTTGAATTTTTCCAGTAAGGTTTGTGTTTTTTTTGCTGAATGAGGCCGTGCATTGTCGTGAAAAAGCAACACTTTTCTCGATAATTTTCCAGGACGCTTTCGTTTAATGGCACTTTTAAGTTTATTTAGCACTTCACAGTAACGATCTGCATTTATCGTGGTACCGGATTCAAGAAAATCAATCAACAGAACACCTTCGGCCTCATTCAGCAAAAAAAACACAAACCTTACTGGAAAAATTCAAATGGGAAATTTTTGATCACCCACTCTACTCTCCAGATCTCGCACCAAGTGACTTTTATCTTTTTCCTAAGTTAAAGGAAAGTTTGGGTGGCCATCACTTCAATTCAAATGATGAAGTGAAAGACTTTGTTAAATTATTCTTTAAAAAACAGGGCACGGATTTTTATAAACTAGGTTTGTCAAAGCTTCAGAACAGATATAAAAAATGTATTCAAGTCCAAGGGGACTATGTAGAAAAATAGTTTATAAGTCAAACAATAAATACATATGTTACTTTAACCTAAAAATTGTGTTTTGCTTTTTTCCCGGAGCAGGGAAACTTACTTTTTGAACACCCCTCGTAATATCCGCGTTACGGTATAAAGAAAGATTCGCTCATTATTGTGACAATTATTAGTAGAGAACCTTTACAACGTCGTCAAGTCTTAGCAATCAAGAGACGGTAATAACTGATTTTTTCAGGAGGACATTGAAGTTACGGCCGTAAAGATAGGACGAAAGACAATTCTAAAAACATTATTTGATTATATTATAACTTCGGTAAATGTTTAACACTTTCCCTTGAATTTTCTATTTATTTTTTATTTAATGATACTTCTCTGTTTATTTTCTGCATATTTTCCGCTTTAATTAATTAATTAAAAATAAATTATTTTCTTCTGTAATTTAAATTATAGCAGAAAGTAATTTGTGATTAAAAAGTTGTATTATTTTTTATTCTTTTCATATGAACATAAAAAACTATGAAATTAAAAAAATTGGGACTTAAAAGATTATTCTTTTCAGAAATATTATATGCATATATCTTACGGAAATATATGCATATAATACACAAATTTACAAATTAATATGTAGGATAATTGAAAGAGAAAGCGTGATATTAAACATTTACTATAATTTAAACGCAAATATAATTGAATACATAATTATTTTTTTAAAAAAACGTTAACATTTATAACACAAGAGAGAGAGAGAGAGAGAGAGAGA
>JAANIC010003944.1:195417-215865 GCA_017607545.1 Acromyrmex charruanus | reverse complement strand
TATAGGTGTATATATATATATATATATATATATATATATACATATATATATATATATATAATGTCCCAATAACTATTATCACCTAAAATATCTTTAAATATGTAAGCTGAAATCTCCGAAATGCTTGCATTTAGACAAAAATTATTACCGCCATATGATAGACCTCTTCATACCGTGCAATTTTGGTTACACAAATTTTTCTCTAGATCTTACAGATTCGAAGATATTTTAGGTGATAATAATTATTAGGACACCTTGTATATATGTATATGTATACAGGCCAAAAGTATTAGGCACCTATATTTTTTCACTTATCTAAAATTAATACAGGTATTTATTTATTGCCTAATTCTTTTGCCCATATTGTTTCTTATTGATTATCAATATTACACATAAGTTTATAAAATTTTTGAAATTTTATAAACTTATGTGTAATATTGATGAAATTTTGAAAGGATAATTCACAGCAAATGCCATAATTTTTAAATTAAAACGTTAAATAATGATTGTCATAACGATCATTTAATGTTTCAAATTTAAAAATTGATTTCTGGCATTTGTTATTATTATTTTTATTAAAAGGATTGCTTTCCAAGCGTAAAATAATACTATTTTAAATATTTAAAGTTTATTTTAATGTTTGATGAAATATTTTTACATTAGACAAATATTTGTTTTAACATTTAAAAAAAGATTTGAAAAATATGTTTTTGAAATGTGAAACATTTGAAATGTAAAACATTTTTTCAAATCTTAAATGTTTTTTTAAATATTGAATCAAACATATATATTTAATGTAAAGCATTTTATGAAATGTTAAAATAAAACTTCATTAAACATCAAATACACATTTTTGTCAAACGTAAAAAAAATTTTTTAACGTTTAGAAAAGATTTTTTTAAACGTTACAATAAATGTTTGTTAAACGGCAAATAATTATTTCTGTTAAATGTTAAAATAAACTTTTTTAAATATTAAAAAAGATTTCTTTAATCATTAAAATAAACGGTTTTTTAATGGAAAAGAAGTCACTTATCCCATTACTTTTAATATTTTTACAATCGTTTCAAACAACAATTTTCAAATGTTTTTAAAAACATTGTTATAAACATTATTTTGCTGATTGGGATTGAGACTGCTGTTAAAAACTCATTTAATGGTAATGTAGTATTCTTACTTATTGATTCCCATCTTCTTTCTATATTTTTTAAGGCTAGGTCAATTGGAATGTTTATATCAATGTAATATCAAATATATAATACAATTTTATAATCTTGTTCAATAAACATACCATTAATTCTTTTTACAAATTTGAAACTATTCTTAATATGTCCAAAATTTTGATTAATGCTCTTATCTATAATAATGTTGCAAGATTGAAAAAAAGACTACTTATGCAGCTAATAATAATTCTTAGCCCTTTTTATATACCTTGGTGAGCTCATATGATCCCTCTATGAAAAAAATATTTTGAATTTCGATCAGATGCGCTTAAGAAATACAACGACGAGATATAAAAATGCGAATGAAAAATATACACTTAATGAGTATATATAGTAATGGCATAGTTGGAAAAAGTCAACTTTCACAATCTGATATCATGCAGTGTTAAAGAATAATCGTAGTCTTCGCCATAAAAGATTATAATATTTATAAACTTAATATATACTTATTATTAGAAATAAACGTTAATATATTATGTAACGAATATATTATTAATGCGTGTTGCTTTAATCTTTTTTTTTTGAAAAGTTGGACAATTAAATAATTAAATGACGTATTGCTTTTTGAAGAGTAAAAGTCGTTTTCAAATAGAATTTAACCATATTAACTTTTATAAAATAATTAAAAAATTTTTATTAATATTACCGTTTTAATAATTTAATATTTATTCAAACAATAATAACAGCTATTCGAATGTGATTACTTCTTTATAAGAAGATAAAATTGTAATGTAAGTTTGACGTAGAATGATATTATATAATGATATTTCATCACATTATGCGACAATTATTTACAGAAATGTAAATCTTTTGTTGCATAATGTTCATGTTTGCGTCGTATTTCAAAGTATTTAAATGTCGTTGAATTACATTATCACATTTAACAAGTCGTAACGTAATAACATCCAAAATTCAAATTTAAAAAAAAATTTATTTATTTTAATTTTACTTGAAATAATTCTACAGTAGTAAATTATTTTGAATATAATGTTAAATATAATTTTTGTACATAATGTAATGATGGACACATGGTGTCACACAAGAAATCAAATGTCACTATCAACAATATACATAAAATAATACATAATAAATGCGTATATACATGTGAATAATACTTCATACCCTTTTAGTGACAGAAAAATCATCATTCGGTTAACAGTATTCGAAAACTCACCATCATGCCAACCAATCGTCCAGACACGTAGTCAACAACTGACTGAGCGGCTAAGGCCTACTTTCAAACTCTCTCTCTATCTTACTCACTTGATTCTCCTTAACTACTCTGACGCAAAAATATGCGTCCATCTGTTCACTTTGCCAACCACACATACACATTGCGTATGCGCGAGTATTAATATTAAAATACGCTGAACTTGAAAGGGACAGTAACAAAATAATCCGAAATGTAAGGATTGATATCAACATATTAATTTAGATTAAACTTTTAGTATTGTAAATATTTATATGTAAAACACCATAAAGATTATACTACTTAATGTTTTGATTATATTGAATATATACAATAAATTGCGTGTGATTCTTATAATAATAGATATTATTATTGTTGAGTTAGGTATAAGTGGATATGACATTTTATTTTAATTTAATAATATTAAAAATTGGCTAAGTTGTTCCACTTTTCAGCTTACTTACACCGTCGCTCTTACTTGTTACTTCTCGCTCTCTCTTGCTCTTTCTTTTGTTCATTAGATAAATTACAACATAATTTATCCGAAGATGAAACAACCGATCTTTAATGTAGTATTTTAAAAAACAAAAACATGCATTTACACTCGGATAATATTTTTGATGGCATGATGGTATAAGAAAAAGAAAGTTTTCTTTGGATGAGAAGAAAAATCATTTCTTTCTCATATGCATATATCACGTTCTATCTATTGGGTGGATCCATATATCCGCTCGGTTTTTGAAGGCTAAAATGAAACAAGTTTTTTTCATACAAAGGATGAATTTTTAATCAATGTTATATTCTCCGTTTTTCACTACTAACAAAAACCGAGCGGATATATGAATCCACCCAAAATATTAAATATAGTTTATATTAGTTTCTAAATTTATTCTCATTTTTACTTTTATACTTATTCTCCTTATATTATTAATAAATTTTGTATTATTAACATACACATGCATTATTAAATATCATTCAATTATACCGACGTTTGGTATACATTTGGTTACTAGTGTACTGATTATCATTGGAATAATCCGAATCTTGTGACGGTAAGCAATCTATCGATTGTTGATGTACATTATTTGTGACAAATTATGAAGAGATAAGTGACATTAATTTTCTATAATTCTCATATTGTTACTAATAACATTATTTAGTTTTTGTAAATAAACATCACAATTGGAACTATTATTTAGCATATCAACTTTGAAAAATATTATATGTACTCTTGTATGTTTAATGTAATTACTCAGTTGTTAATCCATTTGGTAAGATTATTAAATTTGTATTGTTATTATTATGGAGTGAAATAGAACACTCTGCTTAAAAAATGAATAAAACTATTGTATATCAGATATTATGAAAAATTTAAGAACTGGAAAGGATACGGGCAGTAGGAGTCAAACGCAAAAGACGTCGCGCAAATAATATATCTGTGAAGTGTGAAACTTCTTTATTCATTAAAACGCGCTTACATGTTTCGGTTCACTTTTGAGCCTTTCCCAGAGACAACATAAACTAACAATATATAAAAACTGTGAATAAAAATTATCTTGTCATGGTGAGTTCCCCTACATCGAGAATTTAAATGTCGAAACTAAAAAGAATGAAAGAAAAAGGAAAAGAAAAAAAAGAAAAGAAATATCATAATTAGGAAATATCGTAAAATATGAAAAACTAATTTATCAAACAATTTTAAGATTTTAATTAATTATTCAGCAAATATAAGGACGCTCACTATGCTCACAGAGTACCATATAGCAAACATTACTATAAAAATAATTCAAGAACCGGCTCCTGATAATATTAGCCAATCAGTATCAGACACAGTAAGTCACTTTTTGTTTATTAGCTAATAATTTTATGAGATAACAAATGGAAAAATGTATCATTAAAGTGTTAATTAATCAATTCCAAGAATAAGAAAGTTAGAAAGTAATCGATAAACACAACAGAAAGATTCGTTACTGCGTACGAACGACACTGACTGACTAGACGTTACAACTCAAGCCTTTATAGCTTATGATCGGAAGGTAGACCTTGGGAAGCCTCTATATCCGTCTGCAGGTTGAGTCCATGTGTCTGTCTCCTGATGAATATCATCTCTGAAATCAATCTCTTCCTGTAGTGAAGCTCCTCATCCAGTATTGTAACGTTGTCCTGATCGAATCATGGCTCTCTTATAACCGATGCTTCGTTATGACATTACGAATAGATGTATTCCATCGGATGTGGTTCCTATGCTCCGTGATTCTTGACCTCAGCTGCCTACACGTATGTCTTACATAACTTGCATCGCAATTCTTACATGAGATCTTATAAACAACATTCGACTTCTTGTTACTCGTAAAGGGTCTTTATGCACCTCAATGAATTCTCGCAATTTATTAGTATTATAAAACGATACCCTCATACGCTCGCTATTCAATCTACTAATCTTTTCAGTAATACCACGAACAAAAGGAATAGTGAATCACGAAGACTGCACTGCTTCAACCCTATTATCATTAACAACACTCTTCCTATTACTAGCCATAATTTTCTTCTCTCTTGTTAAGTAATGATGAGATACTTCCGAGAGCTTACACCCTTCTAAAGATACATAAACAAGACTGTCCCTTTCGTATAATAGTTTCTTCGATAAATAGCCCGTTCTATTCATTAGCAATGTTTCTTCATAATATTATCACAAACAATTCCTAAGGCAAATAGTTGAAAATAATTTTAAACTTGTTAAGAAACTTGATGGTAGAGACGTTTGAGTGATGAATTTCAGTTAATGTCACTGGATATTGTGAGCTTCTTCACTAACGCCATTGACTATGCAATGAACTATATCAAAGACTATTGGCGATTTATTTCTACAGATTGTTGTATACCGGAGGAGGAATTCATCAAAACGGTTCAGTTTGTTTTAGATTCTATTTTCTTTGTTTTTGATGAGTGTTATATATATAGGCAGAATTACGGGACTCTTATACTGAGAAAAAAATGCTGTTGACTTAATTAAAGTCTATATTACGGGTCTATATTAATACAAATATACATGAATTAATTACTTATGTTAGTGACAGCTCGTAATATAGACTTTAATTGAATCAACAGCATTTTTTTCTCAGTGTATGGGTTCTCCGTTATCTCCCGTCATCGCGGATCTACATAGTTATACGAAAGATGGAGCTTTGTCTTTGATTTGGTTTCTGTTGCCCTTTTACTATAAGTTTGTTGACGACATATTATTGGTGACACTTGCGTCTTCGATTAGTTCTATTCTTGATATTTTTAATTTTTATTATCCTAGGCTTCAGTTTATTATGGAGATATGGAGTGATAGATTGAATTTTTTGGATGTTTACAGTGATTAGGGATAATGAGTTGATAGAGTTCAATTGGTATTACAAGCCGACTTTTTTGGGTAGATATTTGAATTTTTGATCACAGCATTCGGTTTCTCAAAAAATAAGTAATCGCGGGATTAGTTGATAAGGTAGTTTTGCTTTCGATTCCTAAATTTCACCTTGATAATTTGTGTTTTATTATTAAAGTATTAGAGAATAATTATCCATTGAACTTTATATTTGAGAATATTAACAATTGTTTGAAGAAAATTATTATGGTTAGTAATAGGAAGAATGTTGTTAATGATAATAGGATTGAAACAGTGCAGATTTCGTGTGGTTCTTTTCGTTCGTGTTACTGACTTTGATAGATTGAATAGCGAACGTATGAAAGTATCGTTTTATAGTACTAATAAATTGTAAGAATTCATTACGGCGCATAAGGACCCTTTAACGCGTGACAAGAAGTCGAATGTTGTTTATAAGATCTCGTGTAAGAGTTACGATGCAAGTTATGTGGGACAGACGTGTAGACAGCTGAGATCAAGAATCATGGAGCATAGGAACCACATCCAATGGAACACGTTTACTCATAATGACATAACGGAGCATCGGTTACAAAAGGGCCATGATTTCAATTGGGACAACATTACAATACAGGAGCCTACAGGAAGAGATTTCGGAGATGATATTTATCAGGAGACAGACGCAAGGACTCAACCTGCAGACGAATATGTAGGGGCTTCCCAAGGCTTACCTCTCGATCATTGATAAGCTATAAAGGCTTGAGTTGTTGTCACGTCTAGTCAGTCAGTGTCGTTTGTACGCAGTAACGAGTCTTTCTGTCGTATTTATCGATTACTTTCCAATTTTCTTGTTCTTCGAATTGATTAATTAACACTTTAATGATACATTTTTCTATTTGTTATTTCAGAAAATTATTAGCTAATAAACAAAAAGTGACTGTGTCTGATACTGATTGGCTAATATTATCAGGAGCCGGTTCTTGAATTATTTTTATAGTAATGCGATATGGTGCTCTGTGAGCATAGTGAGCGTCCTTATATTTGCTGAATAATTAATTATAATCTTAAAATTGTTTGATAAATTAGTTCTCCATATTCTACTTTACGATATTTCCTAATTTCTTTTTTTTCTTTTTTTTTTTCTTTCATTCTTTTTGGTTTTAATTGCAATATTTAAATTCTCGATGTAGGGGAGCTCACCATAACAGGATAATTTTTATTCACAGTTTTTATATATGTTATTTTATGTTGTCTTTGAGGAAGGCAAAAGTGAGCAAAAACATGTAAGCGCATTTTAGTGAATAAACATCTTCTGTGCTTACCCACTCCAATTCTTTGATTTATAAGGAGTCTTGGTTAGTTCGATTTGTTATACGAATAAAAAATTTAATAACTTTATGTCATAACCGTTATATAGAGTTACATCCAAAGCGCTAGCAGGACTTTATAACATTTCTATCATAACTAATAAAATTATATCTATTTTAATTTTTACATATATTATTGTTATGATTCAACATTGACAACCTTGATCAATATAATTTTCATTATACGTTATATCTGAATAAAGAATTAATAGAATTTTACCTAAAACATAATGAATATATTTTAATAGCGAACATTATGAAAATCTTATCCAATAATATATTTCTTGTTAAGTGCTTTCTAAATATAAAGTTAGTGCTAAGTACATATTTTGTAAAATGTATATTTATTGCTTCTAGTGGACTGTATAAATTTTAAGATTCTCTCGCCACTCGACTTATCGCTACATTGGCTGCACAAAACATATATAAAGAGAAGTGCGAGCTCAGTGTTAAATGAAAGGAGTTAAAGTCGGTCGTCACGATCGCGGTGGTTAGGACATGAATTACTAAATATTATATATAGTATCATGAATATACGGCTCCACTCGTCCCGAGCAGGTAGAATGGATTAAATTGAGTAAAAAAGTCCTCTACCATTTTACAATACTTAACGAGATTTTAACATTTAAAGATAGTCGAATACGCGCGTTCACCTGACCTACTATTGCCGAAGGTATGGCCCACCCCGCCCACCGAGCGCACGGCACGCGGGCTGCGAGCCCTGCGAGGAGCGGAGATGGCCTAGCTAGCAGGCGCGCCGCGCCGTTCGAGCTTAGAGGCTGGCGGCGGTGAGCCCTGCTCCTCGCGACCTACGCGCACAATGGGCTATACCATAGTAGGTCGGGAGAACGTGCGTATTCGGCTATCTTTAAACTTTTAAACGTTAAGGCTCCTGCTCAGCCAAGAATACTGCGTTGACGGTGGCAACAGAATCAGACGGCGATCTGGCAAAACCGGTAGCTAAGCACAAGCCCATGTCCGTGTGCTCGCCCCGTAGGCACGCCGAGAGTGAATGAGACGAGCTCCTTCTCACACTAGTCACTTGTTTCAAGCGACTGAAAATGCTTTCTCGATCGCTCAGTGTGGCCATAAGCATCAATAAAGGGCGTGGGATATTCTAAATAACATATAAATTTTAATAAATTGTAGTAATAGTGTACCCCTCCCATTAATTCAGAATAGTATAAATCATGTTAAAACGCAACAGTTTACGAGATTTATTTATTTAATTGTTTACGATTTTTCATGTGCGTTATATAGTATCTAAATACCCCTCTTTCATAAACTCGAGTAGCAAGAATAATTCAGTAGAAGTAGAATTTTACCGGAAAAAAAATTATAAACCAGCATTTTTCTTCGAAAGTCTCGAAAGACCATTAGAAAAGAAACACGTATAAGAATCGAAATTTATAAAGAAAATATGCGAAAAAAATCGAATATTTGCAAAAAGCACGTTTTTTGCTCATAAAACGAAAGATATTGATTGGAAAAAAATTTTGTATAAAAAATGTAAGTATTCGAAATATCTACAAAATGAGACGTGGAACATTAAAATCGATCTATTAGTTCAGTAGAAAAAAAAAATAAAAAGCACCGATAAAGGCTTTTTTCACTCGCTCTCTGTTCATTGATATTTAAACGCAAAATTTTGAAATTTTTGTAAAATGTAATAATGACGAACAAATCTAGCCCTGAATGAACCTGAAATATTCATTAGTTTTTGAAAAAAACCATTTGTTCACCTAAAAACCTGTTTGCGAAAAACTTAATTTCTTCATCTTTGAGCAGTCGCACAGCAATTTACAGGAATGATTTTTCTTCTTCAAGAATTCCACTATCACATACATTTAATAACAAAACGATTTTTTGCAGTAAAACTATTATAAAATGATTTTAAAATGTCGGTATCTTTTTCCATATAAAAAAATAGAATAATTCCGTTAATATGTATCATATTAAATAACCGTATGATGCATTCGACAGCTGACTTTTTTTGTTTATATCTCGTCGAGGTATCCCAGATTAAAAAAAAAATCAGGTTTCGTCAATTTATTGCTAAGAAAATGTAAATTTAGAAAATTTAACGTACGAAATCAGATTGGTACTAGACGGAACTCTTAATTATAAAAATTAGCTTCGCATCTTTTATATTAAATTTATACGTCACCGATTTTATTTTTACACTGAGGAAGACCCAATTGAAAGGATAATTAATATAATTAAAAGTTCTTGTCATCGTATTATCAAGAAAATAATAGAATATCTGGTAAAAAAAAGTGGACAGTATATTGCATGGCCCATTGAAAAATGATTACACAAAATAAAATCTGAATTTTGTAAAATGCATGGGATTGATGGGGTAGTTGGAGCTATAGATGGGAGCCACGTAAAAATTAAAAGGCCAATTTCCAAACATCATTATGTATATTATAATAGAAAAGGAGAAAATAATCTTCTTACAAAGAGTGTGTGATCATCAGAAAAAATTTATTAGTTTTTTTTGTGGTGAACCAGGATCCATTCATGACAGTCGCCTTTTAAAAAAATCGTCTTTATACAGAAAGGATATACATGGATTCTTCGATAAGAATTTCTTATTAGGAGATTCAATTTATCTTTGTTTGGACAGATTGATTTGTCCATTTAAAGACAATGGCAATTTAACTTAAAATAAAAAAATATTTAATTATCGTCATTCTGCAATTAGAATCGTAATTGAAAACGCTTTTGGATTATTAAAAGGAAGATTTCGAAGATTAAAATTTTTTGACAATAATGATTTAACATTTGTAGTAAAATGTATTGTGGCTGCTGTGCTACATAATATTTGTATAGACAACCAAGACGAATTTGATATCGATGAGAATGAGGGTAATGAAAATATGATAGATGCAGCAGAAGTGATATAGATGAAAATTATTTCAGAAGAGAAGAAATTTTTGCGAAAATGTTTGTTTAAGTATGTATGCTCAATAAAAATAAACTGCAAATGAAACATTTCATTTTAAAATAAAAATTAGTTTATTAATGAACAAAGAATAATTTTTTTTAATCTATTTTTAGATTTTATTTAAAGCAAAATAAAAATAAATAAGCAAAACAAATAAATATTCAAAATATTTATTTTTTTGTGTACTGTATAGTTTCATTATTATTGATATTGACAAAATTTCCGACTTACATGCATTTTACAAATGTTAAATCATTATTTTTAATGATATAACCTGAATCTTCCTTTTAATAATTTTTTCTTACTAAGTATCTTACTATTTTATTTGCTTAAAATAATTCTTTAAATGTTAATAATACTGAGTATTTAATTATTGAATATATTATATATTGAAAATATTTTTGTAATCACTACCTCTTATATAAAAATAAAAATTTATGTGAAAACTTAACCAAGGATCAACCTTCGATTGTACTTTTATCCTGACTTTTATAGTACTGTCTTAAATATTATAATAGTGACTAGTAGTATTTTATGTATTTTTTTCTTTAAATATGTTTTCTAATTCTTGTAATGGTTACTTTTTTCTCTTCTGTTTCCACTTTTTTTTTTATATAGATCTAATTTTGTACTTCAAGTTTTCATCAATATATTGTTTTCTGTATATTGGCTTCTTTTTCTATCATACTCTTAATTTTATCTTCAAAAAATTTCTGTTTTACTTTTACTAGTTCCATTGATGGATTTTTTTCTTTTTTTTCACAAGATGAAATAGAACAAAGGTGTATCTAAACTGCTGTCAGAATTCGGTGTTGATGTTCCATATTCGACTTCAGTACTTTGATTGCAATTCGTCAACATCTAATGAATGTGAACTTGCATTCGATGGTGATTTACCCAATAACTCATCCAATCTGTCATAAAAAGTGAATTTTACAGGACCTCTTCCCGTTCTAGATTTTATATCTTTCATATTTTTATACGTATGTACTAAATTAAGCCACTTTTTTTGCATGCAAATTCGGAGAACTAAAGAAAATATTTTTACTATTATGTTTAAAATAATATGAATATATTAAACGCTCATTAAACAATTGTTTAAAAGCACAAGAACAATTAAAGAAAGTAATTTTTTAATTATTATAAATTATTTTATTTTGCTATTATTTTAATTGCATTTTTAATAATTATTAAGTATATAATATAGTTTCACTTACTTTAATATTTTGACTTCCAAGTTCTTCGCTAATAATAAAAAGTTTTTCTTTTTTGTACATGATGCATATCGTCATAACGTGCTTCTATAGCTCTTATCAAGGCACGGGTTTCATGTACAGATCAAATGTTTTTTTCTTTTGCGTTTGAGTAGTGTAAATTTTCAGTAACGATTACACTATTTCCTTCCAACTGGATTGAATTTTCGTTATTTACAAGTGAGCTCACATTACTTGTTCCTTGGACTAATTCTTCATTAGAATTTTCAACTATACTCACACTGCTTTTTATAAATTCGTGGCTTATGTCAACAATTTTTATAGGTTATATAATGTCATTATTTTCTTGATTTTTAAAATATGATTTATTGTTTTGAGTAAATCCTATTAAATTATTTGGAACCCATATTCTGCAGTTTTGCTCTGAAATATATTAACAGAATGAGAATATTTTACATCATTTATTTTACAAATATACTTACCGGTGTCTTCCACATAAAAATCACCATTTTTATTGGTAATCCATCCATTTGTTATTCGCAGTAAAAGATACGACATAATTAAAACAATTATTTACAAGATTATTTGATAATTATTTAGAATACAGACCTCACCTTCGATGAAATTAGGCTCATTTGATGCGTTTTTTTTGCACGGAATGAAAGAATCTGGATGAAAAAACGTTTTGGATCGGTCGCGCGTCGAATGAGAATAATTTCATGGAAATCGAAGGTTAGGCTCTTATTCTCAATAATCACCGATATTACTATCAAAAATTACAATTCTTTTATCATTTTATTCTTACTTGCTTTTTTCGATGAAAAAGTTATTAAGTATACATAGGTCCATAACCTCTGACTATAGATTCATTGTTCATGTGAATCTACAAGACTCGATAAAGCGCACGGTCTCAAGCGTGCATATTTTAGGGGAAAACTCAGTTGAATCTCACTTTTCAGAGTAAAAGGAAAGTGCACTCAACTGAATTATGACGTCACAAGTGAGAATTATCTGAGAATCAGTGTAAATGGAAAGCAGCTAATATCTCGTTAATTATTGCGAGCATTGCAAAATGGTAAAGGACTTTTCTACTCAGTTTAGTCCGTTCTATCTACTCGGGACGAGTGGGGCCGTGTATTTATGACACCCTGTATATATATATATATATATATANATATTATATATATATATATATATATATATATATATATATATATATATAAAATATATATATAATATATAGATCTACTCATTCATAAGGGACTGCGCACAATCAAAGAAATAAGAAGCAGGAAAAAGAATAAAAATTTCAATTTATCACAAATCATGTTACATAGGGTAAGGTCGTCTATTATGGGATAGGTTATGAGATAGCGGGATTTCTGCTAAACTAATAAGCGCATGTGATTGATTATGAATTTGTTTCACTCATAGAGTGAAACATATTTAGTAGAAAACTTATTATTAGATCATGCGTGTAGTAGTTGTGAAAAAAGATTTTTGGAATTGGATGTTGTCGAATTTTATTGAGGTTAGTCTTCACATCTTGTTTTATTATATAATAAATAAATATTTGGTAATAAAGTCTGTATACAGTGATAGAGTAAAGTCGTATTAATAGGAAAACACGTGATATAATGATTTGTTTAACTGTAAAGATTAGATTTGGTGATCATGAAACCACAAGGCATGAAAGTGTCGTAATATGAGATACTCAAGGCATTCCTAGTTATATGAAAGCATTCTAAACGATTCAATATCTCAAATCATATTATTGAACGAAATGTTAAAAATGACGATTCTATTGTTAAAATTACTCACACACACATTTCTTTGTTCCTATTTATATGTAATATAATAAAAGCATGCATAAAAAGCTTATCTTTATTTTTTCCTTAGTTTTCTGTTATGAGATATCATCTCATACAAGAAAACTCTTGTATCTCATAGGATACAAGAGCTATTAGGAACCCATTTTTTGAATGAAAATCAACACTTTCGATAAAAAATTTCACATATAACAAAGTATAACAAAGTAGCTACTATCGATCGCTAACTTTAGGTGGTAAATCTTGAATATATTTCTCATAAAATTGACACGAAAATAGAAGTTAAGGTTGCAAATTAAATTACAAGTCTTTAAAAATAGGTATCTCATATTAGGCGATTTTACCCTACTATGAAATACATAGTTTCTGATAAGTTAAATTCTTATTCTGTTTCTTATTCCTTATTCCTTTGATTGTGTGCCTTAAAGAATATGTATTTCTAAGTGTAATGTAAAGCAAAAAAAGGCTTATTTTTAAACTCGCAGAAAATGCAAGCTAGAAAAAATGAATTTTAAGTTTCGTTGCTTTTTGCAGTAAGAATGATATAAATATTTAAATAAAAATCAAAATCTAAGTAAATAGCATAAATACTTATATACATGAATGATGTAACACAAAAAGACAGCATTTTTGTTGGAAAATAATATATTTTTAACTGTTTTTTAACATATCAATAAATGTTAGATTTTTCTATTTCCAACAATCCTTAAAGAGAGTATACATTTGTAAATAAAACTGTATGTAATCTTACAAATTATATAACAAGTCAGTCTTTATACGAACGAAACCAGATAGTCCAGACATTTCTTTTTTTCGCAATTGTACCTAATACTTTGGCTTGTCGAAGTCATTGTATAACAATAAAGAAAATCTTACAAATTACATGACAAAAAAAAATAAAATCTTACAAATTGAATGAATTAATGTGCAAATAATATGTGCAACAAACGTAAAAGTAAAACCAAAAATCTAAGAATGCATCAATTTCAAAATTCAAAAACCATTTTTTTTTATTAAGAAAATGAAAAAAAAATTAAAACACAATATAAAGAATGCCAATAATTGGTCAAAGTTAGATGTTATGAATACAATACAAATTCTTAATTTTTTAAATTTAATTATTTTAGATGTGACTGTGCGCCGAAACTTCCGGACATTAATCACAATCGATCTGAGATGTTAATAATATAAATACGATAAAGTGCCGAAACATTCGGACATTCCTATACATGAAATAATCTTCTCTAAATTAATTTAGTAAAGAACTTATTCCGAAAATTATCGTATTTATATTATTAACACCTCAGATCAATTGTCATTAATGTCCGAACGTTTCGGCGCACAGTCACATCTGAGATAATTAAATTTAAAAAATTAAGAATTTGTATTGTATTTATAATATCTAACTTTGATCGATTATTAGCGTTCTTTATATTTATGCTTAGCATTTACACGGTCATACTTATTCGTTAAAATATATATTTCTCGCGTGGATCGGTATTAGTCTATATTAATCTATTCGGATTTGAAAGTACAAAACATAACAATTCTCTATTGAATTGAAAATTCGAATAGAGAATTCGACTCGAATTATGTAAATTTTTTCATAGTGTCCGGAGATTCGTTCTTTTAGTTTCCTACGATCTTTGACGTACTTAAATATTAAAAACGTGACACTTTTATCAACTATTAATCGATCGCATTTGTGTGCTTCGCAGAAAGTACCGTTATAATTTTCGTAAAAATCAGTCTTAAAAATGGATTCTAATCGCAATTTATGACCATTCGTATCTAAGAAACGATACAGCCTGACGTGCAGATTTTGTACTAATGTAATGACCTGATCACTTGCATATGTTAACGAGTCAGTTGATCCATATTCTTTGAACATTGTGAATAAATGATGTTATTGTTATTGCGACGCAAATAAATCACTCTGACAACATTCTGAAAGTTTAACTTTTTTAAGAATGTAACCTGACACGTATGACAATGATAGACTTTCCTCAATGTTCAATTCTTCGAAACTGACCCATTCAACAGGTGACTAGATATTTTCGAATGTTTCAATTTCTTTGAGTTGTATGTTTTCGACAGCAATATACCGTCCTCAAAAAATGTCAAAAATTTTCTAAATTATTGCAATTGTCTTCACAATTTGCAACTGTCGATCAACATATTTACATTGGTGTGATCAACTTATTTAAAACGACTGTTTTTAATGCAGTGAACTGATGGCAAGTGAGATTGGAATTCTGAATACCATGTTGTCGAATATTACAAAATAGATTTTCAATTGGATCCTAATTCAAGTTCCTTAAAATTAAATAATGAAAACCTAGCTTCTGTAATTGCTCTCATAAATATATTGGGTATGGGAATAAGTTCCCGCAAATGTTGCTTTTTTGGAATAAATTCCGACATCTTCAACGCAAAAATTACTCCATTATTTTATTTTAAAGAAAAGTGCTGCGGAAACGCATCGTTTGCTCGTAGACATTTATAGTGAGCATGCTCCATCGAAAACTAGTTGTAAAGAATGGTTTCGGCGATTCAACAGTGGTGATTTTGACGTGCGTGACAAAGAACGCGAAGGTGCACCGAAAAAATTTGAAGATGCAGAATTGCAAGCATTACTCGAAGAAGATTCGTGTTTATCGCTCGATATTGGCAAAAGAGTTAAATGTTGATAGATCCACTGTTGGAAAACGTCTACATGCAATGGGAATGATGCAAAAAGAAGGAAATTGGGTGCCATACAAATTGAAAGAGAGAGACATGGAAAGACGTTTGGTCATCTGCGAGATGCTTCGTGACAACAAAGGAAGGGTTTTCTACATCGTATCATAACTGGCGATGAAAAATGGATCTACTACGATAACCCTAAACGCTTGAAGGCATGGGTGATGCCAGGTGAACCAGGTCCATCAACGCCAAAACGAAATATCCATGCTTCGAAGATTATGTTGTGCATCTGGTGGGATCAAAGAGGTATTATATATTATGAGCTGCTCAAACCGTCCGAAACCATCACTGGCGATCGTTATCGGCTACAACTGATACGTTTAAACCAAGCTTTGAAAGAAAAACGACCGGAATGGGACAATAGGCACAACAAGCTGATTCTGTTACATGACAACGCTAGGCCACACGTTGCAAAACCGGTCAAGAAATACTTGGAAGGAGTAAAGTGAGAAATTCTGCCCCACCCGCCGTATTCACTGGACATTGCCCCTTCAGATTTCCATTTGTTCCGATCCATGCAGTTGGCCCTTTCTGGAGAACGATTCAATTCTTATCAAAAAATGACTTGATGAATGGATCGCTTCAAAAGAACCAGATTTTTTCATTCGAGGAATCCGTTTATTACCGGAAAGGTGGGAAAAAGTTGTCGCTTCCGAAGGAGCATACTTTGAATAAACTCACTTATATAGATTTGTTTAAATAAACACATCTTTTTCATTTAAAAAGGGCGGAAACTTATTCTCATATTCAATATAACAGCTCGAATTGTTATTATCCAGTTTTTTACAAAGTATAATATAAAGGATAAGTATTTGTGACATCTTTTTCATTGTTCAAATCAATCAGTTTCCACGCACTCATCTCAGATAATAATTTGCTCCATAACTTGATATGAGGAGAGCCTCTTTTAGCACGATTCTATACATTTTATTGTCATCGTCGTATTGCTTGTGATTATTTAAAGAATCGAAGAGATCGTCAATTAATTGAGCGAATATTGCTGTATTCAATGCTGCAGAAGGCATAATTCCACAAGCTGTCATGGAATTAATTGTTGCAGCAACAGTCGCACTCAATTGTCGTGCAGCAATTTTAATCCTCATTTTTATAAAATTATCTTTGAAATTAAAATCTTGTACTGTCAGTTTGTGTAATTGTTTAAATGATCTCGTCTATTTCGAAAACTGTTTTTATATATTCAAATTTTGCAATTTTATTATTTTCGAATCTAATTTTACATTTTAGTAATGCATTTCGCGTACATTTGAGTAAGTGAGGGACATCATAAATCGTCACTATTGTTTTGTTATTGATAGTAAAAAAAGTGTAGTTCAGTCAACTTGATTTTCAGCACACAGCTCTGTAATGGTCCTTCTTTGGGTGGAACTTTGGTCGCTAACTTTTACTATTACTCCAATTTTTTGTAGTTCAAAAATTATGATTTTTATTATAGACTCAGACAAGAAATTGTATGTGTAGTAAAATAGTAAGCTACAATTTGCTTCCAGGATTTCCGTAAACCTCTTATCATTAAAACAAGATCATGGTTTGCTGATTTGCTTGCCCGATCCAACTCTCCTAGGTCTTCGTAGCCAATTATTTTTTGTTTATGAGTTTCATAATAAAAGTCGTTGTCTAAACATACTTCATCAAACAGTAAAGCACAATACCGGTTCAACAGATTTATTTCATCACTTTTGACTTTTAATTGTTGCAATAATAACTTGTTAATTCTAGTATCAAAAGGGATCTTTGAAAAAATACTTTACAACGTACGAGTAGATGGTAACTGAAAGTAGACAGATATTTGTATACCCGTGGATTGCGCTTGTAAAGTGATAAAGAAATCTTACCTTGTTCTATCCATCTTCTCGCAAAAGATGACTGGTCTACGTTTCATAATTGAGAATCAATGAAATTTTTCATTACCTCGTTGAGTCGATTCTCTATACATTCGAAAACTCCATGATTATAGCACTTTTTTAATTGTTTTAAAGTGTCCGTTTTGCTCTGCAATTGTCTTTTAAGTTTATACATTTTTCTTGCAACTTTTCGATGAACTTCGTACATTCGACTCTTGCGCGGAGTCATTTCCTTTGAAGATACACCTGCCTCTGACAAAAAACCAAATTTCCCTTTTTTTTTGGTGTTGTTTGTGCTGTTGGTTCAATTGAAATGTTATTACCTATTGTCTTATTATTATCTGTATCGTCGATCATATTATCGTATATACAATATAAAAATTTTCTCTATTGTCTGATTTTGAACAAATATGGGAATTAACATTTTCAACATTTGCAATATTTTCGCATAAACTTTTTGTTACATTAGTGTCAGTGGCAGCATTCTCATAGACTATATCATTATGAACGGAGTTATTGTTTCTGTCAATCACATTAATTAATATGGGCATTGCACGCGAATCAATACAAACAAAAGGTGATTCAACAGAATTCAGATTTTGGTTGCAAATATTATAATTTGTATTTTCCAGATTGTTTTCAAAAGGAGCTGAAACCTGTTTGGATTAAAATTCGATTCAACTTCTAAGTGCGGAACCGCGAAAGGATTCAAAGCATGTCTAGTAAAATTGACGAAATCTTACCGTTTGCCGAAAATAGTCTTCACATACGAATTTATTACGATCTTGTTATTACGAATCTTGTGTAACATCAATGTCACAAATATTTTTCCATTTTGTTGAAATAGCTGGGTTTCTCGGAAATCTGTAGAAGTGCTTATGTTTTATTTTCTCGATCCTACCTCTGGACCAATAATATGCATTGCCGCATCCCAGAAATCGACGAGAAAATTTAATTTGAGGAATTATTGTGAAAAATATGAAAATGTAAAGTTATCAATACGCGAGGAATCAGGTCATTAGTACAAAAATTTATATTATATATGTACGCTACATTTATACTACATATGTGCGTAACTTACTCACAGATTTTTGTTTGCCTTCTTAACTTCTCATTGATGTCACATTTTTCTTATCTGGAGACACGGTAGTGTCTCGGCGCTAAGTCTTGTATAATCTGTTAATCAATTCCATAAATCATACCATGTTTCCAGTTTAAGTTTCATATCTTGGAATTTCCTATGGAAAAACATTCAATTATTAAAATGGATTTGAAACTGAAGAAAAGATAATTCATGAAATTAAAATATTATTATACTTTCGTTTCTTTGTAAAGTTTTCAATCCATTACAATTACAATTGCATAGATTACGACAATAAATGCATTCACACTAACCATTCCAATAAAAATCTCTATGCTATGACGTTCACACATTTTCAGGAATTAAAAGTCTCTCTGGTCTCTCGGAGTAGTCGTTGTTATTGATTTCAATCTACTTCAATTAGTTCAATTCCAGCTCACAGCTGTTATATTAAGCTTCTTCGTATACACAAACAAGTACAAAGTACCTGTGACCTTAAATAGAAAGTTTCTACGAAACGAAACATGTAAAAAAATCTTCATTGCATCCATGAATTTTGAATGATGATCAATATTTTTCGTTATTCCGTTATTAAATTCATCGTTTTAATCTATTTTGTTCTTTTTCCTTCTACCGCTGTGCCTCTTTCACTGTAGCGAATCTCGTTTTTAAAAACCAAGCAGCTTGACGTATTAGTTTTAATATTTATTAGTCATTAAGTCTTAATAATTATTACTTTTAGTCGTTTTCAATCGCCTTTTATCTTATTTTGATCCGACCGAGAATGGTAAAGTTCTGTTCTTCGGCTGATCGACGCTATTCGGCTTGCGGCGCGCGCATATATTTTCCCCGTTTTTGTTAGGAAGCCTGTCCCCCATTCTCCAATCTTAGCTTCAGCTCCATGATTGGCTGTAACCGAACTGAACAAAATGGAAGAAGTCCAAAACTACGCACGTGATGATCGCGTCGCCGGTACGAATTATTAACGCCAAATCCAATTAGATTTATTCTATGCTGTTGCGAAAGGACGCGTCTTTCTTAGAATACGAATAACAATATAATAAACTTAAGGGGATGCTGGAGCGAAGGCCGAAGTTAATCAAGGTCGATATTACAGCTTTTCATTTCCAATGTATAAGCTGCTTACGCCCTCTGAGTTATTACGATCTTGCAGGAAATTCAATCGATTAATTATCGATATTTTTATTCCGTTTCCTACATTACCATCTTAACAGGGACGTATATTAGGGTCGGTTCCACAAATGTAAGATTTATTTTGGAAAATTTCCCAATTTTAGAATTGAGACAAAATAAACATAATTGAAGTTAATCTTATATTTGTAGAATCGGACCTTAGAAATTTAATTGTATTATATACATATTTAGTTGTATTATATACACATGCAATGTAGGCCGTGTTCTAATATATATCACCAGTACTAAAAGTCTGTAATATACATAAAATACAGATTTTTAATTAATAGTTATATCGATACGAAGCCGTAATAGCACTTTTTTCTTACATCCAATGCCATTTTAGGTTACGATAATATATTATCATAAATGAATACGACATTGCACATACATAATGTAACTCTTTTTACTCTGTCTAATTTTTATG
>JAANIC010003944.1:155856-188293 GCA_017607545.1 Acromyrmex charruanus | reverse complement strand
GGCCTGAGTAGGTCGATAATTCAGATCATTTCTATGGTTCAGCGACGCACTTTTCGTGACAGCGCCGCTGTCGCAATATCGCGGAACTAAAATACTGCTTAGTTTCATGGCTGCATGTCAATTTCACTCGTAATATACAAACGAAATTTTCATATACGCCTTTCTCTTATACTAAAACTCCTACCGCGTTTCTAAAAGCATAGGATTGTTCGTTTAGGTTTTGCGCAATTCGCCAGCTACTTTTTATGAACGTGCAAGATCTGAAACTCTTATATGCAACACATATTGTGATGTGTTGATTACAGAAGCCGATAACAAAACTGTAAGTCTTTAATTTTCTTTCGTTTTTCGTATTCAAATGTAGCTGGCGATTTGCGTTGTTGTCGATACTTTAATTGTGGAAAAGGATTTTTCAATCCATAAACACAGTTATGAGAAAGGCGTATATGAAATTTAATGATAAAACAGGACACTCCAGCATCCCCTTAACGGCGGTAAATTGTTTTTTCGACAAAGAACTAGTTAGCCAACACGAATTTGAGGCCCGGAATTAATTAACCATTTATTACGTTGTTGTAGAGTAACTAAGTACTCAGAGGATCATCTCTTCCAGAACTGTTGGCGTATTTTTTCGATAAACTGCCACCTAAATAAGCGATTAACTTTCGTCTCCATCAAATCTATCTCAGAATAGAAAGTTAGCGTAGTATCTACAAAAAAGTGACCTGGATATAAAAAGTTTAGATCGTTAGAATCGTCAGGAACGGCTGTAAGAGGCAGAATTTAAGATAACTTCAATTTGAACTACTAAAATAGATGCCTCCTCAAAAGTTATAAATGCTTCTGCGGCCACTTTATAGAAATGCGTTTTGAAGGATTTCACTGCGCTCTCCCGCAATCCTCCAAAGTGAGGAGTTCGGACAGGGATAAAGTGCCATCGAATACCCTCGACTGCCACACAATCTTACATCTTTCTTGTTCCTGAGAAAATAATTTTAGGCACTGCTGAAGTTCCCTATTGGCACCGATAAAATTTGTGCCATTATCAGTATACACATGGCTGATTTGCCATGCCAATAAAGCGCTTAAAGTCATTAAGAAATGCATCCGTTATCAAATCTGAAACAATCTCTAAATGTACAGCTTTAACTATCATACACACAAATACAGCGATGTACACCTTAATTCGCTTTGCCTCTCTTGTCCTTCCTTCACGTATATAAATGGTCCCGCAAAAGTCAATTCCAGGGTTAGTAAAAGGCCTAAAAGGAATAACTCTGTCTATGGATAAATCTTCCATTATTTGTTCTGAACCACGCGGTTTGAACCTGAAACACTTGATACATTTGTGAATCAATCTTTTAACAGTATAGCGCGCCCTGAACGGCCAGTATTGCTGCCATACTGCAGCTAACGTAGCATGTGCGCCAGCATGGTAATGACTGATATGTTCGTGAGTAATTATTAAAAATAACTAAATTTCAAAATAAAAATTAGATTCTCGAAATTAACAAATAAATATCAAACAAAAAACAGGTGATTGAGAGCAGAAAATAAGACGCAGTTATTCAGGCGTTATACGTTAAACAATGTATTTAATAGTTCTTACAACTAAAATGATGAGATCGAACTCGAATGATGATTTCGGCTCAGTTCGAGCCATCCTCAGCGATATCAAAAAACATTACAAGTTATTAAAGAAAAGATTCAAGAATGCAGCTAAAGGAGCATCTTCAATTTCAAACTTGAGAAGTCATATTAGTTAAATTAATTGAATGGCTAACTGAGCACTAAAGAAAAGTCAAAATTAATAATATAACAATCCTAAAAACAAATATAGAATGATCCAAGAACTCACTCGTTGTATTCCGTGATCATTATAACAAAGAATTAAAAACTGCATGAATAGAGTTACATCGTTAAGAAAACCGAATCAATGTTCAAATGACAATAATGTCATAAATTATATCAAGTTGAGCATTGCAACATAAATAAAAATATTGTATCTTTAGAGTCAAGAACCAAAAATTACACAAAGACAGTCAACTAATGTAACATAATTCCCATCATACATTAAATCTTGTTTACAATGTTCGAATAAGCATCGTATAAAAACTCAGTGTCAGATTTTAAATTTAAACTATTCTGTTACGACTTAATGTGGAACATTTCAGACACGAGTCTTTTTCCAAAACATCTCTTCCTATCCAAGATGTTCACATTTTCCCAATTGAAATATCCGTACTCCTATGTTCCGTGATTACCGATGGGTTACCGGCTTTCTTATTTATATTATTACAGTGTTCAACAATCTAGTTTTAAGTTTTCGTCCCGTCTATCCTACTTTTAGAAAATGATTATCTAATGAAGGGATACAAAGCATTATAATTCCTACAGTAAATCTTACATACCACACAGTCTTATTACAGTCTTATTACACTTTTATTACAGTCATGTGACAGTACATTCTTTTGAGATTTGATGATTTCATTAAGTTTATTCACACTAAACCATCCAAGTTTAACATTTAAATTTTTAGTGATGTTTTTAAATTTCCCATATAAAAGGGACGGAATTGTAAACCACGTAATTATCTTCTCACTCTTTGTATTGTCGAAATCTACTTGCTTGCATCGGAATCTACGTGTCTTATATTTCAGCAGAGATCTTAACTAAGAATTTATCGTATCAAAAATAAACTTCATGGGATCATCATTTTCTAAAAAGATGTTAACAAAATCATACGTTCTCTCAAGTAAAAGGCTTCTTCTCAAAACTCAATTAAAAATAAATGGTTTATCAACCTCTCAAATAATGTTATTCCAAAAAACATTCAATGCTTACTACAACTTGAGTGCAAATTTTCATTACCTTCGTATATGGTAATACAAGAGAAACTGCTTTATAAAAAATATTGAGAATAACATTAAAAAATTGGAGAAATGTAGCGTTGTTGGAAGTTAGAAATCGTTCAATTTCCGTCATTGAAAAACTCGTGTCTTGGAAGCCATCCAATAATTCTATTAAGAAAAAATTAACAGCATTACTAAAATCAACTAAAAGGTTCACGAAAAATAATAAAAAAATTATATTCACAAGGGCAGACAAGGGCAATGTCACAGTTGCATTGGACCTTGACGAATATAAATCGAAAATAAATAATATGTTAAACGATAAAAGGATTTACACGCTCATTGGCAGGGACAATCCCAACAAGAATCCTTATTACCTCTGTCCGCACTCTATTGAAATTGGCTAAAAGAAATGTTGATATATTGACTCAGCGACCTATAAGAGGACATACTGCAGGGTATTGCCGTTGGTCTATGGACTTCCAAAAATTCATAAACTGAAGGTCCCGTTAAAGATGATTATTTTATCGATTGACAGCTATATGCATTAGCAAACTTTTTACATCGTATTTTACATGAAAGTATTTCAAAACCGCCTAGTCACATTGAAAATAGCTTTAAGCTAGTATAAAAACTCAATGGCTTTAAACTTGACAATAATTATTCGCTAATTTCTTTAAATATGATATCTGTTTACAAACATACCATTAGATCTAGAGTTAAAGAGTGTCTCTGATAGGTGATAATTTATTTCACGAAATTGCAGCATTCCCAAAGAAGAATTTCTAATTGTGTTAAAATTAGTGCTGGAATCAACTTTTTTCGCCTTTAATGGCAAGATTTATAGACAGAATTTTGGAACACTTATTGGTTCGCCGCTTTCTCCTATCATTGCAGATTTAATTATGCAAGATCTTGAGTTGAATTCGTTGGAGAGTCTTGGAACTGAGCTGCCCTTCTTTTTTAGATACATAGATGACATTGCTACTGCAGTACCGCACAATCTTATCGATAAATTTGTTGAAGCTTTTAACGTTTCACATCCTAGCAATTTACCTTGGAGATTAGATTAAATTTTCTGAGTGTCACAGTCCTTAATATTAATGGTACAATAGAATTTAACACGTATCAAATCAACTTTTTCTGGAAGGTATTTCAGTTTTTTTTATCTCTCCATCCGCTTTCACAAAAGAGAGATGTTCTAATGAGCGTTGTAGATAAAGCAGTATTATTATCACATTCAAAGTATCATGAAAAGAATTTGAAATTTATTATTAACCTTTTTAGAAAATGATTATCCCATGAAGTTTATTTTTGACACAACAAATTCCCGGATCTCTGCAGAAATATAAGACACTCAAGCAAGTAGATTCCGACAATATAAAAAAATGAGGATTACGGAGGACAATTACGTAGTTTACAACTCGGTTCCTTCCACATCTATGTGAGAAATTTAAAAACATCACTGAAAATTTAAATGTTAAACTTGTATGGTTTAGTATGAATAAACTTGATGGAATCATCAAATTTCAAAAGGATGTATTGTCACATGACTGTAATAAGAGTGTGGTATATAAGATTTGCTGTAGGGATTGTAATGCCTCTTATGTAAGACAGACGGGACGAAAACTTAAAACTATTATAGAATTGCTGAACACCATAATAATATAAATAAGAAAATCGGTAATCCATCGGTAATCATAGAACATAGGTTGGAGCACGGACATGATTTCAATTGGGAAAATATAAACATCTTGGATAGGGAGAGATATTTTGGAGAAAAACTCGTGTCGGAAATGCTCCACATTAAGTCGCAAAAGAATAGTTTAAATTTAAAATCTGACATGGAGTTTTTACACTATACTTATCCGAACATTGTAAACAAAATTTGATATGACGGGAATTATGTTATATTAGTTGATTGTCTTTGTATAATTTTTGGTTCTTGACTCTAAAGATACAATATTTTTGTTTATGTTACAATGCTCAACTTGATATAGTTTATGACGTTATTGTCATTTAAACATTGATTGTCATACGATTCTCTTAACGATATATCTCCATTCATGCGGTTCTTGACTCTTTGTTATAATGATGACGGAATGCAGCGGGCGAGTTCTTGGATCATTCCACACTTGTTTTTAGCATTGTTATATTATTAATTTTGACTTTTCTTTAGTGCTGAGGTAGCCATTCAACTAATTTGAATGAACTAATTTGAACAATATGGCTTCTCAAGTTTGAAATTGAAGAGGCTCCTTTAGCTGCATTCTTATATCTTCTCTTTAATAATTTATAATGTTTTTTGACATCGCTGAGGATGACTCGAACTGAACCGAAACGTCCGATCTCAACATTTTAGTTGTAAGAACTATTAAATACATTGTTTAACGTATAACGCCTGAATAACTGCGTCTTGTCTACTCTCAATTGCCTGTTTTTTGTTTGATATTTATTTAGTAATTACTAGATCTGCTAGTTTTTCCAAAGTACCGACGTGATGATTCCAATCTTCCAGTACAGTCATTTCTTGAATTTCTCCTACTTTGTGTGCAATGAAAACTGGTAACTTCTATATACTTTTTGTCCAGTGCAAGAGTCTAATTGAAGAGTCTGTGCAAAAATGTATTCTGGTAACTTTAATGCACAATGCGGCTTTGACTCTGTCCATCAATCAAGTCAATAGTTGAGCACCACATAATTCTAGCCTAGGAATTAATATCGTTTTAATAGGGGCTATTCTACTCTTGGCACACAATAAATAAACTCGAACGAAGTTATCATGGGTACTCCTTATATACACGCATGCTCCGTATGCTCTTTCGTTGGTGTCGCAAAATCCATGCAATTGAATCTTTGAACTTAAGTTGCTCTCGACAGGGTACACAGAAGTCGTTCAAATATTGCGTGCCTGCTAAAACTTGACCATCTAGTAAATATATCTGCCGGTAAGGATTTGTCCTAATCTATCTGAAACTTCCATAACTTTTGGATCAATAGTTTAGTCTTCACTATAGGAGTCAATAATCCAGCGGATCAAATATTTGCTTTATGCTTGATAATATTGTTCTTTTTATGCACTTCATTAAACAGGAGATTTTGATTACATACTGAAAGGCATCTTGCTTATAAATCCACTTAATGCCTAACGTTTTGGTAGCACCTTCTCTATTCAATTCCGAAATCGAATTGTTTTTTGGTCCGGAATCGCAATAATATCTTTGATATTAGAAACCCATTTTCGCAGCACAAACCTTCCCTTGGAGGCAGAGTTGTCACTTGATCGCGGATTGTCCCCGCTTCTTCGATTGAATTCGCTCCTGTTAGGTCGTCCACGTAAAAATTTCGTTTTGCGATTGCTGCACCCACAGGTAAATGCTTTTTCTCGAGTTTAACTAATCAATGGATAACTCTTGTGGCCAGGAACGACGCGGGAGCAGTCTTATAGATCAATGTTAATAATTCGTAAGTTTTGGTGTCTTCTTCCGGATTGTCTCTCCACAGGATGTGTTGTAAAGGCGTTTGGCTTTCGTCCACGAGCGCCTGCCTATACATCTTGGCAATGTTTTATTAAGGTTATCACATATTTGAAGCTTCTGAACCTAGTAAGAATAGGTCCTGTTATATTACCGAGCCTACTATTAAAGCGTCGTTTAATGAAACGCCGCTGCTTGATTTGCTTGAAGCATTAAATACTACCCTCAGTTTGGTGATGACGCTCATTTTCTTTAACACGCAGTGATGCACCAAGAAATATTGCGACTGAGGCTCCGCAATATCCAACCGAACCTTTCGCATGTGACCCAAGTCCAAGTATTCATGAATAAACTTGAAGTATGCTTTAGCCGTGACTGCTCATTGAATCTCTTCTCGAGATTATTGAAACGCTAGATGGCCGATTCGTGTGAAACTCCAATCTTCTGAATCTACTCCTTCTTCACAGATAAGATCACGATGAAACGCCCTTCTTCAATGAGCTTATATGTGTTTGCGAAATGCCTTTCGCACATGCGTTCTTCATGAGAACGTATATTTTGTCTATCTTCTTGCTCCATTTGCTAAAAGCGAGCCAAATTTGCGTTTAGCTTTTTGTTGATAGCCAAATTGCAAAACATTTCCTTGAATCTGCAATTCTCAGCTGCTAAGTTGCCCGACACTATCCAGCTAAGTAAAGTTTTCTGCCAGGTTGGCTATATTTTTGAAATTTTGATCCTGCTTATGCATATGAAATTAAAAAATACTTCAGCACCCAAAAGTAAATCCACTATAGATGATTTATAAAATTCCGGATGTGCTAATGTAATACCATCTGATACCTGTAAGTCGTTTGCGTCGATTCGGCCTCGAGGGATCGCTTGAGTAATGCGATCTATCATCAAATAATCGAGGTTAACCGTGAAATTGTTGACTCACGATTGTAACTTTATCCCGACTTTTCTGCAGACTCACGTGAACATCGTTCTCAAGCCTGAAATCGGAGTGTTGGTTGTACTCTGTTTCAGCGCTAATCTTTTGGCGCAATCGGCGGTAATAAAGCAAGATGGCGAACCGCTGTCCAATAATGCTCTGCACAGCACGTCCTTGCCTTCGTCATCCATCATCTTGACTAACGCAGTCGCTAGGAGAAATTTATTTCTCTTGTTTCCACACCTTGAGATTTAAGCTAGTTGCCATAGACTTTTTTGATCTGAAGGAGCAGCTTCCTTCATTTTTGGCTCTGCATCCTTTACAAATGTTTGCTCTAGATGAAGTAGAGTATTGTATCGTTTATCACTCTCCAAAGCCGCATTGCTTCACCTGATGAGATCCAGCCTTCAAACAATTTAAGCACAACTTCCGTGCCTTGGCCTCTTTAATTCGATCGCTGACGCTCAATTGGAAATAATCCGCATACTTATATATTATATGACCTCCTCCTTTACAATATGCACATTTGCTGTCGATAGTGGGTACATTTGCGACGGTTTCTTTAGCTTGACCGCCTCGAACCGACTGTTTCAACTCGCGTGTTGCGCGTCGATGTTTCTAACGCCTTGCAATGTTGCGCAAGAAAATCTATCAACTACTTGAAAGTAGAAGCCTCATCTCGCTTAACTGTGATTTCCCAAGTTTGATTTGTCCTTTGATCCAAACGGCTAATTATTAAATGAACCATAAGGTCATCCTAGTAAAATCCATAGTACATATATACAAAAACGTAAGGCCGTAACACGTAAGCAGTAAGCGAATTGGCCAACAGTAGAGAGATGGTAATGCCAGTAGCGAATCCAATGTTACGATTTCCTTACTGATTATGTCTTATGGTCTTAAATCTTTCTATATGCTCTCGGCTTAATCTGTGGACCTCTTCAGAGTGTACATAAATGATTTAAGACGTTATCCAACAAACGTTGTAACAACAAAAAATTCTCTTTAGCTATTGCCGGAATATCAAACATGGCCTCGACATACCTCTGAATTATAGCGCTTGAATCGTCATACCTATCTCGTAGCATCTCTCAGGTTTCGATATAGTTTTTGTCCAATATATCGAGGGAGCCAACGACATCAACTTCAAAGCAGAAATTAAATATTGCATTTTCTGAACCTTGGGCAATATGTTGCGTTTTAATCGATCATGCTTCGGAATATGTTACGGAACGGAATTCATTCTTAAAATGCACCTGCAAATGTGGGCAAATTGACACGCGATAGTTTTAAGTGATCATTAAACAATAAATGAAAAAATGGGCAATTAAGAGCCTAAATTCGCAGTAGTTGGAGCGATTATTTTAACATATACTTCTCCCCAGATAGCACACAACGTTCATTGGATATCCAAATCTGGTTTTTATTTAGAACGTTCATAGACTTAGTACGAATGTTTTAAAAACGTACGTTATTTAATGTACAAAGTATGTTCACATTTGGACATTTTTAAAATGTTCATCTTATGCAAAAAATTTTCTAAATCTGTTCGCGATGTGTTGCTTTCATTAACTTTACAAGTGAAAATTTTTTTAAGATCGCACGAGAAGTTTCACTTTTGTTAGTATGTACGGACGTCTTTTGAATGTCCCATAGACATTCTTAGGACATCTGTGCTGTGTTGAAAATTTTTAATAACAAAAAAATTTACCTAGATAATCAAGCGTGCGATACCTCACAAAATATTGCTATTATACTGTTACTGTACATGATAACTGATATTGTGAAAGTACATGTATGATTTCCTAACCTGAAAATAGTTGTAATAACATTAAGATTAAATATTAGACAGTAACTGACTAGATGTTCAGTTGAACTACACACAAATTTCTATCAGGACCATATTGAACAGATGTATCGTAAATATACATCCATAATTATATAGGTATTCATGGATCATAGAAGTGCAGCGGTTTCCATACGATTTCAGAAATCAAGCATAGTGGATGGCGGTATGCAACCGGATAGGTGATCGCTCCGAAGCACTATGAAATCAGTTCCCGAATTCAGGAAAAAATGTTTTTTTTTTATCATAATTTTATGATGTAGTCTGGAATAAGATATTATATCGACTCTGTTTGCAAACGTTCATTCTTTTGACAAAATTTGATGACATTTTGGCATAATTGCGGACTAATTTCATTAATAGTACGTCTAATTTCTTCCTTCAACTCCGGAATGGTCTGTGGATCATTGGCATACACTTTTCCTTTCAGAAAACCCCAAAGAAAGAAGTCCAACGGCGTCAAATCGCACGATCTTGGTGGCCAATTCACATCGCCGCGGCGCGAAATAACACGACCATGAAACTTCGTCTGCAATAACTGCATTGTTTCTATGCGTTGCTCGATCGTGTAATTCTCCATGACTAAACCTCAATACTTCCTGATGCCAGTTGTTAAAGGTTAGTACGTTACGTTCGCTGCAAAAAAAATGACGCGCAATTTAAAATGTTAGATCATTTTGAGACACCCTTTATGTAACAAATACCATATATATAACAAATACAATATTTGTTATATACTGTAGTACTGAGAAAGGTATGTTAATATAATCGCTCCAATTACTGCGAATTTAGGCTCTTAATTGCCCGTTTTTTCATTTATTGTTTAATTTTCATCTCAAGAGCTCAACTTTAATTATTCTTTATTAAGTGATCATTGTTCCCGGTGCCGAACGTGACCGGTGTTCCTTCGCTTGCTTGCCATGAAACTTGACTTAAATTAATGGTTTGACTTGCGCTCACTTTGCTTTCAAGTAGCGTTTCGAGTTCGGAAGAAATGGCGAACTACCTTTCCTCAAAATATCGACGTTCTTCATTGTGCCGCGTCGCATTCGCTTCTATTTCTTCGATGGCCGCTTGAATATCATTGAAAGCATCCCACGTTTCATTGAATTTATGTAACTTCTGACGCAGTTCAATTAAGGAAACATTATGCACGTCTAACCATTCTAAGACTGTGGCAGTTTTCGTGCACTGACTTTTGGCTTGCGATCTCTTTGACTTTGGGTGCTTTCCAGCACAGTTAGACACAGTGTAACAGTGAATCATTACATCCTTGTTGTTTGCCTACGTTAAAAAAGGGCAGAACGATTCATTGTGTTATACAGTGTCTCACTGTGTCCTTGCTGGAAAGCATCTATTAATGACTTTAACATTAATAACTTTAGCGTTACTAACTGGTGCCACCTTCACCATCCATCCTTACGGCTGATGCTAGAAGAAATTACTAAAGAAAATTACTAAAGAGAGGTTACTAAAGAAATTGCGCGATTCGATTCTGACACGATACTACGATCGATTATCAATGATCGCGCTATCGAGATATTGCGCAGTTGACGCATCTACCTTCTTCTTCGCGAGTTAGTGGAAGGCGCCGAGATGACAAACCTTTTGTCAAGAAGTTTTTGATGATATGACTCGTTAAACACAGTTAACCACGAGAACTAACGTAAACTGCACTTGCGGAATGTATAAAACAGGCCGACGGCGGCCTGATACGATACCAAACGTTCCAGGGCTCTTCAAAATTACTAGCTCAGTAATTCCTAGCGTGAATCCTTGTCTCTTCCGAGCTAAAATCCAAGCTAAATCCAAACCAATACTCGAGCCGACAATAGTATCCGGCTGGAAGAACCAATGACTATGTTTACATGGTATCCTTAATCGGGTTTAATGACATCCGTAATTATGAAATTAGCCAATCACAGCTCCGAAGAATGGAATAACTGTGATTGGCCAGTTTCATAACTACGGATGTTATTAAACCCGATTAAGGGTGCCGTAAATGTAGTCAATGTTAAGTGCTTTCCAAATAAAGCCGATGCTAAGCACGTATTTTCTTGTAAGATGTATATTTATTGCCTTTAATGGACTGTAAAAATTTTAAGATTTTCTCGCCACTCGACTTATCGCCACATTGGCTATAACCGAACTGAATATGGAAGAAATTCAAAACTACACACGCGATAGTTCGCGCCACCAGCACGAACTATTAACGCCAAATTCAATTAGATTTATTCTGTGCTGTTCGCGAAAGGGCGCGTCTTTCTTAGAATAATAATATAATACGAATAATAATATAATAAACTTAACATTTCTAATAATCGATTTTTAATCTGAATCTTATCAGATAAACCTGATTAAATTAATGCCATTGAATCAGGTTTTCCTCATTAATTAGGAAATTGTAGTTCATCGCGATTTTATGATTTCAATTCCATCATATAATATAAAAAACACCATCTATCTTTTTCTAATAGAAAAATCTGATTAAATAGTTATTTGTGACACAGGAGCTGATCGAAACAATATAATTAAATCAAGTTTCCTTATTAATTAATATAATAATAGTTCATCGCGATTTTGTGATTCCAATATTATCAAGTTGAAATCTGATTTTAGGATAGAAGTTATTTCAAAGAACGATATGAAAAACACTTTTCTCCATCATTTTTTAACAGGAAAACCTGATTGAATAATTGTTCGTGATATGGAATATGATCGAATCAAAACAATTGAATCAAGTTTTCCTTATTAATTAGTAAATTATAATTTATCGCGATTCTCGGATTCCAATCCTATCATGTCGAAACCTAATTACAAGATAAAAATTATTTTAAGGAATGATATGAATAAGAATGTTTTTCACCATCGTTTTCTAACAAAAACACTTGATTGAATAATTGTTTGTGGTACGGGATCTGATTAAATCAATACAATTGAATCAAGTTTTCATTAGTAAATCATCGCGATTCTGTAATTCGGTTCCTATTATGATACAATATGTTCCTATTATTTTTTATGTTTTCTCATTATTATTATTATTTTTATTATGTTAAACAGTAATATTACAAAAAAAAGAAGGCTATATGAACGTATTTCATATATAATTATGTATAATTATATATATACGTTTATGAATATATACATCTATGTATCTTTATATATTAGATGTAGTAAAAATAATGGATTTCTTTTTACTACACCTAATATATTTATATATATTCAAGAAAAATTTTTTATCGAGATATGATAAATCGTATTAAAATCGTTATTTATTCATATACAACGTGAGTTCTTTGAGAAAACGATTAAGACACGATAAAATATTTACATAAATGAATCTGGATTTTCTTATTCAACATGATAAAAATCGTCGGAAAATCAGTATTCAACGAGATACAGTATTAGACTATTGAAAAAAAGATTTAGAACATTGTTGTGTGTTTCGCGGGTTTTGCAGTCAACTTCATCAGGCATACTAAGTATCAGGCTGCTCCTCGCCCTAATGAAGTGGACTGCAAGGCTCACGAAACGTTGGCATTCCAAGAATGGATCTAAACACGGAGAAAACCCGCGAAATATACAACAGTTATATAGAAAGCACCCATGGAAGTTTCAAGAATATGATTTAGAACATTAGAGAATATTTATATAAATGAATCATAATTTTCTTATTCAACATGTTAGAAGTCGTCGGACAATTGGCATTCAATCAGATAGAATCCTAGTTTATTGAACAAGTTCGGACGTGAATACTAGCATGAATGTATCGGGATTTTTAGATTCAACATAATAGGAGTTATCAGATGATTAATATTCAACAAGGTACAGATGATAGTTTCTCGAGAAAATGAGTTCGGACACGATAGGATTGCATAAATAAATCAAGAGTTTCTGATTTAACATGATAACAGTCGTCGGACAATCAGTATTCAATCGGATACAATATTATATTGTTGAAAAAACGAGATAAAACACTATAGGACATTTACAAGTTAGAACACTATAAGACATCTACAAAAATGAATTAGGATTTCCTTATTACTATACATGATAGGCATAGTCGGATAAAAGATTCTGTGTATCCGATTTGTACGATAACAGATATGAAAAATTCGAATCAAAAACCCTATTTAAGGCTCTTGACTGCTCAGCCAAGAACTCTGCGTTGACGGTGGTGACATAGAATCAGACGGTGACATAGAATCAGGCGGTCTGGTGAAACCGGTAGCCACACACTTAAGCATGACCCCATGTCCGTGTGCTCGCCTGCGCGAGAGTGAACGAAACAGCGAACTCCTTCTCACACTAATCATTTGTTTCAAGCGACCGAAACTGCTTTCTCAGCAACCTTGGCCGCTCAACGACCCTAGGCATCAATAAGGAGCGGGGGACATTCAAATAACATAAGTTTTAATAAATTGTAGTAATAGTGTGCGTGCGTGCGTGCGTGCGTGCGTGCGTCTAAAGGTTGTGTCTGTTCTAATGTTGAGTAGGAGACCTCGAGAAATTGGTCGTCGGTCGGTTGTGGCGGCGCGATTGTGGCTTGGCCAAGGGGACGGTTCCGCCTATTCCTCCGGACGTAAGGAGTTCGTCCCCATTTTCTAATGGATGTACTAGTACTCACTACAATCCGAAGGGTTAAAATAAAATATGTGTATGTTTCGTCGGAAACGCGCATAAGTGTATATAAATGTGTTTTCATGCGGAGAGACGAGGGGATGAACCGGAAGGAATGGCGATTTACTGGTTAGCTGGCTGTGCACGAGATCTCGGGTAGCTTCCGGTTGGTATGAGACTGAAGAGATTCGTTGTCCGCGGAGAGCGGCAGAAAGGCAGTCGTAGTGGCGTATGCCTGATGATTCCAATGACGATTTGCCCATAACTTCGCACTCGTATGAAACCGCGAACTGGCGTGATTATTGCGAGTTCTGGTGAGATTTCTGCACTGCCCGCGACAATAGTTTAGATCGCGAACTTCATTGACGTGAACCGGATGGTTTCGAGTTTTGACTAACACTCTGCGCTTCCGCGGGACCTCTATTTATACCAAAAAAAGGGCAATGTGCCCTTTGTCTAGGATGCTAAAGTTAGTTGCAATGTCACGCGAGATTTACGATTTTTATAGCGTCCTATCGTTGTTAATCTAAAATACATCGTTAGAGGAGTTTCAAGAAGAAAAGAAGTGATTTACGTTTTTCTTTAAAGAGCCAAGATTGCTCCAGACGGATGACGAATTCTGTTATTCTCGCGGAAAATACGGCTAGGTAACAGATGGTTACCGTGCACAACTAGTTTTGCGTGCAGGACAACCATTGTCAGTCGCAAGTCTGATCTTAGATAACGCTACCGTGGGATGTTATTCCATGCATTTATGATTTTTTACGCGACGTGCCACTTGTTTTCCTAAGATGAAATTGTTGGTCAGTCTGGGACGACAAAGCTTAGATTTTTATTGCGTGACTTCGGCATTTATAATGTTTTTTGCAATCTTGTCTCTTTTCGGGCCTGCATTAAGGTTATTATTCCTTCCAGGTTGATTGGCGTTTACGAGTTTTCGCGGAGCCTATCCGGTCCCTCTTTTCAGTTCTGTCAGACCGTTATCAGAAGGCTCCGCTCGAGTCTCGCAGACGCCAACTATAGTGGCGACGTGGAGCCGAAGAAAAGAATCGTGGCGTCTGTAGGACGTAATAGTATACACATACACATGTATACATATAACTTTATGTATACAGAATATTTGGAAAATAATGATAAATCTTTTGCATAAGGGCAGAATGAACTAAACTGAGAAGAAAAGTCCTGTATCATTTTGCAATTTTCGCAATAATTATCAAGATATTAATTACTAAAAATTGCCAAAAATTGATTTTTAATAATTTTTTACTCAAATACTATCAACTTTACAAAAAAACTGCAAGAGACAACAATTGTTAATTTTCTTTTCATAGAGCTCTAAGAATTTTTTTAGAATTTTTTCAAAATTTTTTAATACCGTATTTTCTTATATTGGTAAAAATGAGAAAATGCAGTACTAAAAAGTTCTGATAAAAAATTCTGAAAAAATTCGTAGAGTTGAGAAAAAAATAAACAATTTTTGTCTTTTGCAGTTTTTCTGTAAAGTTGATAGTATTTGAGTAAAAATTATTGAAGACCAATTTTTGTCAATTTTTAGCAATTAATATCTTGTTAACTTATAAAAATTCCAAAATGGTAGAATACTTTTTTTCTCAGTTTAGTCCATTCTGCCTAAGTGTAGTCCTTTATGTGAAAGATTTATCATAATTTCCAAATACCCTGTATATAAGCAGCCTATGAAAATATACAGTAACGTAAATTATAGTTTAATATTAGAACTACTATTAGTTCAAGGAATAATTATTTTGAAATAAAAATCTCAAAAAAGCTGTGAATAATCATTACGCATAAAGGACCACATTAGCAAAACGCCATGCTATTGTTTAAATTTGCATAACTTAAAACATATACAGTCAAATGAAATATTAAATATCAAATACATTCAAATATACATACATTTATGTGACAATACTCAAATTTAAGAAAAATGAGGAAGTAGGTGTAATTAAATGCTAAAATGTACCTCAGAAATATTTAAAAATACAAGAACAAGTAAAAATGCGTTATAATAAAATATAATAAATATATGTTTAAAAGATGTTTTTTTTGTTTTAAACATGAATTTTTCTAAAGTTGTTTAAAACATATATAAAACATTAAAAACATATTTTTAACAAAAAAAATTGAATGTTTTTTTTTAAACACATTTTTTATCAACCTTGTTTCCCTCACTTCCGGCGCACTGCCTCGCTTGCGTTCTTTAACTTTTCAATGGTTTTAAACAAACTTGTTCGGCAGAAAAAAATTTGAGAATTTTTCAACAGCAAATTCAATTCTTCCTTGACAAATTGATGCCAGACGGAACTCTTAATTTTAAAAATTAGAGCCACAATGATTTTTTGAAAAAAAAAAATATTATTTCGGCTGCCATAATCGGAGAGTAATCTTTTTTTTTTAAATTTTTCGTACAAAAATGTTAGATTTCGAATACTTCACACGGCTATTTGAAATGCATATTAACGAAATTATTTCCATTTTTTTATATGGGAAAAGATATCCATTTTTTAAATGCGTTTTATAATAGTTTAACTGCAAAAAATCATTTTGTTATTAAGTGTACGTAATAGTGCAATTTTTGAAAAAGAAAAATCACTCCTGTAAATTGCTGCTCAAAGATGAAGAAATTAAGTTTTCTGCAGACAGGTTTTTAGTGAACAAATGGCTTTTTGCAAAAAGTAATGAACATTTCAGGCTTGTTTTGGGCTAAATTTGTTCATTACTACGAGGGCTACATTTTACGAGAATTTCAAAGCTTTGCGTTTAAATCTAAATGAATAGAGAGCGAATGAAAAAAAGGCTTTTTCATCAAAAGGTGTTTTTTATTTTTTTTCTACTGAACTAATAGATCGATTTTAATGTTGCACGTCTCATTTTGTAGGTATTTCGAATACCTACTTTTTTTACACCGAATTTTTTTTTATACAATCAATGTTTTTCGTTTTATAAACAAAAACGTACTTTTTGCAACTATTCGATTTTTTTTTCGCATATTTTCTTCATAAGTCTCGAGTCTCAAACATACACATTTCTTTTCTGATGGCCTTTTGAGACTTTCGTGAAGAGAAATGCTGGTTTATATAATTTTTTATATTATTATAATTTTTTTCCGATAAAATTCTACTTTTATTTAACTATTCTTGCTACTCGAGTTTATGAAGGAGAGATATACTATATAATGCGCATCAAAAATCGTAAATAATTAAATATTTCGTAAATTGTTGCGTTTTAATACGATTGCGATTTATACTATTCTGGATTAAGAGGAGGGGTACTACAATTTATTAAATTTATATGTTATATGTTTAGGATGCCCTGCGCCGCTTATTGATGCCTAAGGTCGCCGAGCGGCTAAGATTGCCGAGAAAGCATTTTCAGTCGCTTGAAGCAAGCGACTAGTGTGAGAAGGAACTCGCTGTCTTGTTCACTCTCGATGCGCCGCAGGCGAGCACACGACATTGGCTCGTGCTTGTTTGTTAGAGCGCCGCACCACTATAGATGACCGAACTTATAGATGTGGAAAAGTGATATTTTGACGACAAAATTTATGTTGCGTGCCATTTTTTTATTATTTGCTTAATTGTGAAAATGTGACTTGTCTCGCACTTATCAAAGTCATAATTATCAATGAAAATTAAACTTAGAAATTTGGAATTTTATATGTAAAGCCATATATTTTGCTCGTTTCAACAGCTGTCGGATCGTGTGTTTCTGCTCGAATATAGGATCACTTTACGACCGAATATAGGATGCCTTTTACGACCATTTACTGACTGTCAAGGGATGAAAGAATAGTTTTCATCGATTTTTACAAGTGTTTTAAAGTGATCTCATTTCGTTTCATCCAAATTGTCTTTATTTAAAAATGGCACACAACATAAATTAACGTGTCATTCCTCGCTTCTGACGTCACGATTCCAACATGACTGCCGTGACTATTCAGTAGCCTTAATATGATAAATACTGACGTAAATAAATACTGACGTAAAGCCTTTTATTAATATACATCTAGATAGGAAAGAGTAAATAAATATTAAAACAGACGATTTTAAGAATCACAAATCTCGATATTGGGATATACACTAATATTTAAACAATGTGAATTACGATATTCAACCTGATACAAAATAAATAATTGAAATGTAGGATTTATTTTCATTAATCACGAATATCTCTTTTATTATATACTGTGATTAAGGTTCTGTATCTGGATTACACGATGGTGGATACAGAAAACTGGAATCAAATCCCCTATTTAATTTGATAAAATATTTTCCTATCAAATTCTACCTATTTTCTTGAGCAGGACAGGGTTCTGAATCATTTATTAAAGTTTGTTACAATGTATCAATATACGGTATGCAAAATAATATCATAATAAAATATTAGAAATTAGCCACAATTGCATACTTAATTATTTTCATTAGGTCCATGCAACAATTAAATTATAAAATATTTGTTTAATAACTTCTAATTTTATTAGCAAAAAATAAAAAGTTTTATAAATTTTATAATATTATAAATATCGTTTTAATTCTGCCTACCTGACGCCAAATGACGTTTGCTTGAAGTGAAAAATGCGTACGAATTAAAACGATATATAATATATATATGTTAACATCATATAAAAAAATGAACTGATTTTGCACTAAAAATAAGTATCTTCTTTATGTTTAGATTCTTCTTTTGTCACTTAAATAAATTGTCTTTTTAATGAGATGTCTCATAATAATCATTCTACTTTAAAATATTATATTTACAAGGAGTTCCTGGGTTAAACCTCCAAATTTAAATATGAATTCAGGATTTCAAAACAAACAAAAATTTTCCTCTAAACATATGCTCGTAAACGCTTCGATCAAGAGACATTTACATACTTCTACTATTATACAGAATATATACAGTTATACAGAATTGTAAGAATGAATAATTGAAATATCTGTTGTTTTTGTTTTGAAGCTCTCAGGTCATTGATAGGTTTTTTCGCAAAGCTCATAGTTGCAGTTCGTAATTCGTAGCTATTAGTTCGTTGAATGTTTTTGTCGAATAAACTTATAATCATGCCTCGTACATATTCTATTAATGAATATTCTGGTATGGTATATTCACATTTATATGGATTTTGTGACGGAAATGTTAACGCTGCTCTCCGTGAATATGCCGCGCGATTTCCGAGAACAGAAGATCGGATAAATCAGTATTCTCTTTAACATTTCAACGACTGAAAGAAACTGGGTCATTTAATATGGTTCGCGGGCTGATGGAGTTTTTGCACCACTGCAAAATGAAAGAAGAATAACTTATTGCAGTATTTTAATCAAAATCCATCAACAAATACCCGAAAATCTGGTTCTGTATTAGGAATTTTACCTATAGTCATATGGAAGACACTTTCAGCCGATGGACGTCACCACACCATTTTCAATGTGTCCAGCATTTATTACCTGATTTGTCACGCAGGAAAGTATTTTATGATTATTTTTAAATCAAACAGATAATGATTGACACAAATTTTCACAAAACATTTTATGGACAGATGGACAGATGAGGCTATATTTACCAGGCAAGATATTCTCAATCAATGAAATAATCATATTTGGTCACATGAGAATCCTCGAGCAATCCATGGACAACATTTCCAACACAGTTTTCAATGTAATGTATTGTTAGGAATAATGGGCAATATTTCAATTGTACCCCATTTTCTACCAACTCGCTTAAATACAAATAAGTTTCTCGTATTTTTAAACAACGAATTTTATGACCTTTTAGAAAACATTCCTTTGAATGAATTCCTGATTTCAATTGGATAGCTATCCTGCTTACTATGCAGAGGTCTTCGACGGTGGCTTAATATTTCTTATTATTTTCTCAGAAGATGGATCAGTCGTGTTGGACCTATGCTTGGCTTCAGCGTTCACCGGATTTAACACCTTAGATTTTTTTGTATGAGATACTCTGAAGTAAAAAGTATATGTAGTGTCTATTAATGATTAATCATTAAAACAAAAAATTGTACAAGTGTGCGAAGAAATTACAGATGCACAATGTCAGTCAGCCACTCTTTCTCTCATCGATAGATGTAACGCTTATCTCCGAGCTGGAGGTCATCATTTTGAACAAAACAATTAATAATTAAATTTTAATTATTGTAAAGTAATAAAGAGGATAGATTTTATTTTCACATTATCTACAGGGTGTTTTCAAATGTGCGAAGTACAAGATGTCATACTTTACGATAAAAGAAACAATTTTTGCTTTTGCAAATTACATTTGACAAGTTGTTTTTGCAGGAGAGCAGGTTGAAATTAACGAATAAGCGCTCTGATCTATGTGGCGCATAAGGCTGGCGCGCGCTCCTGGTTCACTTGTCAACTTAATCCTAATATACATGGTAAGCATTGTTGAACGTTCTATTCTTTTAAATATCGCACAATTGCGTATGGTAGTTAAATATGTAGTATCATTGAACTTAAATAATAGTTTACTAATTAAGAGACTACGTAACCTTAAGCACTCAAAAATTGATTTATTTTGAGATAGTGATTAAAAATAGTGATTAAAAATAGAGTTAAATATTTGAGTTACGGTATTTTAAGAGTTTATTTTCTCTTTATTATTTACAATTAAATAAAGACTGAATTAGATCATACATACAAAAGACTTGTTCAAAATTATTAATTATCAAAATGTTATAATTACTTGCATAATTAAAATCTGAGTAATAATTGTATCGACATTTTTAAATTTATCACACATTTTTAGAACAAGTACCTACAGAGTTAAAAGAACTTAAAAAACTTAATAAAAAGAAGAGCATAAAAAAAAAAGAACTTAAAAAAATTCTAAATAGATAGACAATCGTTTTGGTACAAAAAAATAAAGATTTACATTTTTGAAATAAATAATTATTAGGTGCACAAATAAGTTTCCCGCCGTTTTTTATCAAAAATTAAGCATTTATTGTGAAAGAACGATACATAATGTTTTATTGAAAGTATTGTCCATTGCTAGCCATTACTTTTTCTCATCTTTCTGGTAGCATACGGATACCGCGTTGGAAGAACGCTTCATTTTGAGACTATAATTATCGATCCAATTTTTGATATCTTCATATGATGTGAAGTGCTGCTCAGACAGGCCATGCGCCATCGATCGAAATAGATGGTAATCGGAAGGGGCAATGTCTGGTGAATACGGCAGGTGGGGTAAAACTTCCCAATTGAGTGTTTCCGTATAGGTTTTGACCGGCGCCACAACATGTGGTCGAGCATTATCATGCAGGAGAATAATTTTGTCATGCCTGGAGTAGTAGTGGGCGCGTTTTTCCTTGAGTGCTCGGCTCAATCTCATCAATTGTGTTCGATAGAGAGCCCCAGTAACGGTTTCGTTCGGTTTGAGCAACTCATAATACACGACACTAAGCTGATCCCACCAAATACACATGAGTNCCATGAATATTCGGCTTGGCTGTCAATGTTGAAGCATGGCCAGGTGATCCCCATGATTTCTTCTTCTTTAGGTTATCGTAGTGGATCCATTTTTCATCACCAGTGACTATACGATTTATAATATTCTGGGAGGGGTATATTACAATTTATTACAATTTATTTAAACTTATGTTATTTAGAACGTTCCCATGCCTCCATGTCTCTTGATACACCCCTGACGTCGAGACCCGAGAGGCCGAGAAAGCATATTTCGGTTGCTCGACGCTCGCTTGAGTGAAACAAGATTCTCTCTCGTTCTCAGCGCGCCGACAAGGCAAGCAATAAGAACGTAGTGCAAAAAGGACAGAGCGATAATAGTTGGCACGCTTCTAACTAACCAAGTCACACGGACACGGGTTGCTTGTGTTGCTATCGGTTGCGCCAGGCCGCCGATCGGCTTCCGCGAGGAACGTGGCCTTGCCGTGGCGCGGAAGCTCCCCCCGGGGTCGTTCCTGCGGTCGGGGCCATCGTCGGTGCACTTTGGTGCGCTGGGGATGGCTTCCCGGCTGCGGTGGGGCCTCGGGGGGTCTAACAACGTNTTTCAAGGTTATGTTGTTGACAGATGTCCTACCTTACGATATAATGTTTTACATCAGATAATTTTAACCATAGCTTGCTAGTGGCGCCGTCTTTTGTCAAACAAAGGAAACTTATTTGTACACCTTAAAAATTATGTTTTTGATTGCAGATAATGGTTATAAAAATATTAAAAAAATTTTTTTAGAGAATCGATAAATCATTTCTAAGATGTATGTATATATGTATATATCTATGTATAAATGTATATATATATATATATATCTAAGTATAGATGTATGTCTATATATGTATATAGATGTACATATATCGTTCCATATAATTTGCACAGATTAAATCATTATACGAGTAGACCAGTGCAATTAGCTCGAAAAGACATGGAAATGGTGAAAAATTAAGAACAGGTCGCCGCTAGGTGGAATCGGTAAAAAATAATGAGACGAATGATATATCTAAAATTCAAGCATTTTGTAGTGGGGGAAGGGTGTTGTGGGGGGGTTTTTAGGGGGTAAGAGTGGTTTTTCGCTATTTCCGGCGAAACTATGCCTCCGATCGGAAAATGTTGTGTGGCAATGTTGTAGATATTGAAAAGATCTACAACTTTTGTATATATAATTTTTGCACATAATCTCAAAAATTTTGAGATAAATTGAAAAAACCTGTTTTTTCGTTTTTATTTTTTTTCTTGTGCAAAAAACATTTTTTTTTCACCATATTTGATGGAAACGTACCTTTTTATGGTCCAAACAAGCTGTAATTTTTCGGAATAAAAATATTAATTTTTTAATTAATATACAGAGTGAGTCATTTTAATCTATACACCCGAATATCTTCCAAATTACGGTATCTACAAAAAAATGGTTTAGATAAAAGTTGACCAGGGCAGAGGGGGTCATTTAATTGTACCATTGGTTTTGACCTTGAGGTCAATTTTGAAGGTTATTTCAAGGTCACGATGGTTTTTTTAAATGGGACACCCTATTTTTGACTGCGGGTTTCGGAAGAGCGGAAAATTTTACATCAAACTTGTCTTATGAAAAAATTGTTTTTGCGACCTTGGAAAGGTCAAAAATTAAGGTCAAATGTCTGAAAAACGATCTGGTGTACTTTTTCTGAAATGACGTGGTTTTCTGGGTAACACAAATGTGCATAATGCTTGAAAAAAGTTAATGAATTGTAAAAGTGTAAATCACTTTGACTAGCTTGACCTTGAGGTCAATTTTCAAGGTTGTTTGAAGCTCATAACGCATTTTTTGATTAGTAAACCCTATTTTTGACCGTAGAACCTGTTTTTTGACAATGGGCTCTTAAACAATGGCACTTTTTACATGAGCATAGGGATTTTTTAGTTTTTCGACCTGACCTTTTGAAGGTCATATCAAGGTCAAAAGCACTTTCATCTTACTTTTAGCGTTACCCGGAAACAACGACGTGGACGTAGTAAGTTCTGTTTCCGTCGGGGTGCTTGATTATCGTGAGTCCCCTTGCCTCTCACGTCGGGGTGCTTGATTATCGTGAGTCCCCTTGCCTCTCACGTCGGGGTGCTTGATTATCGTGAGTCCCCTTGCCTCTCACTGAAATTTAAATGAATTACCCACGGAGTAATTGTTCAAAATTACCTCCGTTGGCTTCGAGGCATAACTGCAATCTGTTTTGAAAACTATCCACAGTTCTAAGCAGGATAGCTCTAGGAATGGCTGCACAAGCTCTATGAATGCGGTCCATAAAATCATCTCTTGTGGTTGGTCGTTCAGCAAAAACAATATTTTTCAAGTATCCCCATAAAAAGAAATCAGGCGACGTCAAATCTGGTGAGCAAGGAGGCCATTCAACTGGACCCCTTCGTCCAATCCATCTGTCATTGTAAGTGGCATTTAAAAAGGCACGTACAATGAGTGCATAATGCGGTGCAGCACCATCTTGTTGAAGCCACATTCTTGCTCTTGTTGCTAAGTCAACATCTTCTAATAAGCCTGGTAAGTGATCTCTTAACAACGATAAGTAACTGTGTCTATCAACGTTCTCTTCAAAAAAATAAGGTCCAATTAAATAACCATTTACAATGCCGCACCACACCATAATACTCCATCGATGTTGATGATCTATTGGCCTATACCAGTGGGGATTAACATCTGACCAATAATGGCAGTTGTGCCTATTAAGTTGTCCGTCACTACAAAATTGAGCCTCATCTGAGAAAAGCACATACCTAAGAAAATTAGGATCATCGTGTAACATTTGTAAAGCCCACTGGCAAAAAGCAATACGCATCAGATGATGATTAGGCTGTAAAGCCTGCGTAAGAGTGATGTGGAAAGGGTGATAATTTAGAGCTCTTAAAATTCTAACAACAGTTCTTTGTGGTATACCTATTTCCCTTTCAATCTGGCGAGTACTAACATGAGGATTAAAGTGAACTATTGCTAAAATAGTTACAGCTCGCGCATCATTTCCGTCATATTCATGATGTTGACGTTGACGAACAAGATGTCCATTGCGAGCTCTTTGGACTAAACTACGTATTGTTATATTAGTTGGATGTCGCCTTTCAGGAAAACGTTGAGCATAAAGCCTTGATGCTGCATTGTAATTGCTACGACACTCCCCTAAAACTAATATAATATCAACAATCTCATTAGCACTATAATCAGCCATTCTGGAAAGGTAACTTGTGAATGTAATTACCTACATACAATGTTTGGAATTTTTAAATTTAAGCAACTTTAAATACTAAATTCTTCAATTATGCAGAAGTGAGTAAGAAAGAAAAGGAATAAAACTATATTATAACAATAATTATCAAACTTAAATCAAACGTAATTGTTTAGTTTTTTTCAATCGTTGATTATTAGCATTATGCAATATCTGTACTTGGCGGGTAGACGCCTTATGTCTAAATGGAAATCGATTTCTACTACGGGAGCAGCGGACGTAAGGTGCGCATGGCTGGCGGTGACAAGCCTAACTACTTCCTCTGCTCACAGCGCAAACCTCGCAAACCAAGAGTTACAAAATCCCTATGCTCATGTAAAAAGTGCCATTGTTTAAGAGCCCATTGTCAAAAAACAGGTTCTGCGGTCAAAAATAGGGTTTACTAATCAAAAAATGCGTTATGAGCCTCAAACAACCTTGAAAATTGACCTCAAGGTCAAGCTAGTCAAAGTGATTTACACTTTTACAATTCATTAACTTTTTTCAAGCATTATGCACATTTGTGTTACCCAGAAAACCACGTCATTTCAGAAAAAGTACACCAGATCGTTTTTCAGACATTTGACCTTCATTTTTGACCTTTCCAAGGTCGCAAAAACAATTTTTTCATAAGACAAGTTTGATGTAAAATTTTCTGCTCTTCCGAAACCCGCAGTCAAAAATAGGGTGTCCCATTTAAAAAAACCATCGTGACCTTGAAATAACCTTTAAAATTGACCTCAAGGTCAAAACCAATGATACAATTAAATGACCCCTTCTGCCCTGGTCAACTTTTATCTAAACCATTTTTTTGTAGATACCGTAATTTGGAAGATATTCGGGTGTATAGATTAAAATGACTCACCCTGTATATTAATTAAAAAATTAATATTTTTATTCCGAAAAATTACAGCTTGTTTGGACCATAAAAAGGTACGTTTCCATCAAATATGATGAAAAAAAAATGTTTTTTGTACAAAAAAAAATAAAAACGAAAAAACCGGTTTTTTCAATTTATCTCGAAAATTTTGAGGTTATGTGCAAAAATTATATATACAAAAGTTGCAGATATTTTCAATATCTACAACATTGCCACACAACATTTTCCGATCGGAAGCATAGTTTCGCCGGAAATAGCGAAAAACCACTCTTACCCCCTAAAAACCCCCCCACAACCTCCTTCCCCCACTACAAAATGCTTTAATTTTGGATATATCATTCGTCTCATTATTTTTTACCGATTACATCTAGTGGCGACCTGTTCTTAATTTTTCACCTACATTATGCTATCTGCACTGGTCTAGAGGGCAAGTCAATGTTTTTGAAAAACATAATAAAACACATTTTTTTTATCGATTCACATTTTTTATTTCTCAACATAGTCTCCTTTCAGCTCGATACATTTGATCCAACGATTCTCCAACTTTTTCAAGGCATCCGAATAATGTGATTTGTCCAACCCTTCAAAATAAGTCTCTGTTTCGGCGATCTCTGGTGGTGAATCTCTTTCATCCGAACCATTTCTTCAGGTTTGGAAACAGGAAATAGTTGCAGGGGGCTAAATCTAACGAATATTCTAGATGGGGAAGCAATTCGTAACGAAATTCGTTGAATTTGGCCATTGGTACTGGGCACATGTGAACCCGTGCATTGTCTTGATGGAAGAGCACTTTCTTCATCGCCAAATGGGGACGTTTTTTCTTTAAAATGTTATTGAAACGGTCCAATAAGGCTGCGTAGTAATCGCCATTGATCGTTTGTTTCAACGGAAGGTAATCGATATGAATTATATCGCGTGCATCCAAAAAAACTGTGGTCGTCACCTTTCCGGCCGACTTCACGGTCTTCGCCTTCTTCGGAACTGGTTCACTCGGTGAAGTCCATTGTTTCGACTGTTCCTTCGTCTCGGGTGTGAAGTAATGGATCCATGTTTCGTTCATAGTAATGAATCGACGCAGAAATTTATCTGGATTACATTGAAACATCTCCAAACATTGTTTTGAAATCGTCACACGGTAGCACTTATGGTCCACAGTGAACAAACGCGGCACCCATCTTGTCGATAGCTCTTTCTTCATAATCAATTGTTCGTGCAAAATTGAAATCACTGTGCCATGTGATATGCCTGTGGCCTTAACAAGCTCGCGCACTTTCATTCATCGATCAGTCAAAACAATATCGTGGTCTTTATCGATGATTTCTGGCGTAGCAGCCTCAATTGGACGTCCCGAAGGAGGTGCATCACATGGATGTACGACCACGTTTAAATTCATTCACCCAATTGTATACAGTCGCAAATGCTGGTGCAGATGTGCTATGAGCATTATTCAACTCAGCTTTGATTTCTTTCGACGTTAAATCATATGTAGATGTTTGGTCACTGCATGAAACTCGTTTTTTCCATTTTGCAAAAAATACAAAGGTTGTTCGCTTTAATCGTCTACAGAAGTGAAACCACGTGATGAATTCCGCTCAAAATTTGACAGTAATCAGCTGAAAAATGCTACTTGTTAAAAAGTAATGTGACATGACAGTGCTCTGACAAATTTTCTAAGAACTTATTGACTTGCCCTCGTATTTAAGAAAATAAATATTTTTGAAAATCTTGTGTTATTTTCAATGTAGAATAAAAAATCGGCTCTTTAAAATCGAAATATTTTAAAACATTCGAGAGTTGTTCCTTGTTTTATAGTGAAAATAAAACAGGAGTTTTCAAATATTTAGATTCTCTTATTTATTTAAATAATGATTCTGGTATTAATAATACGTGTCCTTACATTGAATGTCACAATTTATAAATACTTATGTATGATGTACAAAGAAGTTTAAATAACAGCTGAATCGGTAATAAAATTAAAGAATAGCTAAATTCTTTTTAAAAAGTTACATTTTTCTGAAAAATTATTAATCTCTAAAATGTTTTAACATTGTGAAAAAAATCACACAATAATCCTCAATTAGTCATTTTAAAGGCTGAAGCCGCCTATTCCACTGTTACCTATTTCACTGTTTTATTGTATTTTATTTTAGAAAAGTTAATTTCACCGCCGGCATTAGCATAACTCAAAATATACCACGAGGAGATTGCAGATGATCGGACTTGTATATACATATAAATACTTATAAATACTTGAAATATTTGAAATACATATAAAAGCTATTCATTCAAAACAAAATAGTATATATCGCACATTTCGAACTTTCCTACATATAGTGTACATATACCTACATATAACTATTTGTGACTTTGGTACTTTATACACGCGCGCGTGTGTGTAGTTGTTGCCCTGAAAAGGGCAGATTAAATGTAATTTATATATTTATAAGAAGTGATAGACTAGACGGGATAAAAAGGAAGTGAAATGGATTCTAAAACTGGACTGGAGAACACCTAATTATATACTGGTAGAAGAAACAAAGATAAATGAAATCAAAATGAAAGCAAGAAGAGCAGTAAAGTATGAGAAAAGAATAGGGAATTCAAGGAAAAAGGGTTAATAAAAAATGTATAAAGGAGTTGGAAAAGGACTGTAGAGGAAAAGAAGGTGACTGAGAAAAGAAGAGACGAGAAGAGCAGGAATGAGTAAGGAATAAATAAGAAGAGTAAGAGAGGCAGGAGATCAAGATATAGTAGAAGATCTCATGAAGAGACTAGAAAGAAGAGGGAAAGAAGAAAGACAAATAAAGATAAATGAGTCAAGGTATAACAGCAATTATAAAAATATATGGTCAGAAAAGTTATCAAAATATTTGGAAGACAAAAAGAGGATGAAAGATAGAAGTTTAATAGCAAGATTCAGATGTGGGAACGAGACAAAAGGAGGCCAGTACTGGAGAGAGGACGAAGAAAAGAGATGTAGAATTTGCCACGCTGCAGAAGAGAATATGAACCATATACTCAAGGAATGCAAGGAGACAAAAAGTGAGATGCGGATGGAAGAATTCATATGGGTAGAAGGTAAAGGAATAGAAATAATGAAGAGGATAGATAAGACAAGAAAAGAAGCAGAAAGGAGGGAAAAGAAACAAGAGTGAAAACTCAGATTGCTACATCGAGTAGATTAGAAAGCAAAGTTTTATATGAGTATAATTTTAAGGGTTCCAAGCAATATGTAGAGTTCCAAGCAATATGTAGAGTCAATTATAAAGTACCAAAGTCACAAATAATTATATGTAGGTACGCTATAGGAAAGTTTGAAATGTGCGATATACACTGTTTTGTTTTGAATGAATAGCTCTTATATGTATTTCAAGTATTTCAAGTATTTATAAGTATTTATATGTATATATGTGTTTATATGTATTTATATGTGTTTATATGTATTTATATATATTNATATATATATATATATATAGAGCGAGAATAGAGCTGTATATGAGGAAGATATGAAGAATGTATACAGAAGGAGGATAGGGGTCAGATGTTATTAAAATAAGAACAAATGTAAAAAAATGTATACTGGAAGTCATCCTAAGCCGCAAGGCAAGGATTAAAATTAATAAATAAATAAATAAAAAAATATTTATAAGAAGTGCTTGAAGTTCCTCCCATTTGTATACAAGCATGGGCTCTGTGAACGAGATTTTATTGAGTAAGTTGTAACATTTCTGGTGTAATACTTCCTATCGCGCAATTGTTCTTCTAATTCTTTCAACGTTTCTATAGGATTTTTGTAAATAAATTCTTTTACATAATCAGAAAGTAATCCAGAAGGTTCAGATCATGCCCTGATGAAAATAAAAATCGGAGTGTAATAGAAGAATAACAGAAGCGTGAAATTTCTAAAAGGCGAAAATTGGAACAATGAAATGTAAAAGAAGCATTCTTCTAGAAGTTTCGTTCACGCTTCTGTTACTCTTCCATTACATCCGACTTATGCTCCGATTTTTATTTTCATAAGGGTGGCCTTGCTGGCCATGCAACACTTCTACTATTCCAAGAATTTGGAAATTGTATGTTCAGATAACGTCTAACACGTCTATTATAATGAGGTGATGCTCCAGGTGTTGAAAGCAAATATTTTGGCGAATATTTAACAGAAAATTTTCCAAAAGATCTGGTAAATTGTCCCGTAAAAATCAGCATAATCGTCACCTCTTATTCTGTTTGGAAGTACACATGGTCCAATTATTTCATTTCCTATAATTCCGGCCCAAATATTTAATTTCCATCGAACTTGGAAGCTTCTTTCTTTGATTATGAAAAGATTTTGTTCTGTCCAGTAATGCATATTATGTGTATAATATAAACAATTGCCCTCTGTAAACAAAGACTCGTCGGAAAATAAAATTTGAGTATGAAATGTTTGTCTCTATTGTGAAATATTAAGGATCGACTAGAGACCCTAAAAAGAGAAACTCGCTAATTCGTCACCTGACTATGAGTGATTCTGATTGGCTGGGGTCTGGATCGTACAGCTGTGCTCCATGAACATGTAATTTCATTGGTCAACATCTAGTAAATTTGTTCACTTTTATAATTTTCACCTTGTTTGAAGATACAGAATCGATCCCCAAAGGTTCACTTTCAGTCATCGGATATATTGGTGATAGGTTGTTGGAAAGAAGTAAAAAAAGGTGCGATGCCATCACATTTTTGCCATTGTCCCTCTGAGAATTTTTGTAAGTCATAAGCAAGAAAACGGAAGAAGGACAAAGTGCATAATGTTAAAATAAGAAAAATATCTGATAGTCATATTTGTCAAGCAATTATAAGCCTTGTTGTTTTTCAGTAAAAAACGTAGCTTGTCCAGTAATCAACCATATCATGAAAAGTGTTGCAAAGTTATCTAAGAAGCAATTGCATGCCATAAATCATCTATTTAATTGTCCATTTACTACACACACACACACACACACACACGCGCGCGCGCGCGCGCGCACACACACACTTCTATTATCAATTATTGAAATTAAAGAAAGATGTTCTATAAAGAATTGCATTATATCAAATACTGAAAACATTTGCTTGCCTTCAGATGTTTATTGTATAAGTTTTAAAAAAATTCTGCGTAAACTGACAAAGGAAAATAAATTATTAAGGAATGTTAAAAACGTTATGGAATTAATTTTGCAAAATAAGTTTAAATTTTAATTAAAGTAAATTCTTTTATAATACATTTTAAAAATATTTCAAATTGTATATTTTATATAATAAATATTAATTAATAGCAAATTCGATTGAAATGCATTCAGAGCACTTTAAAACCGTTGTACACAAATTGATGTAAAGATGTGTAGTGAATATAAATAAAGAAACGAATTTTTTGACTTTCTTATGAAATCTGACTAATGTATATCCATTACTGGATTTTTGAAACATCTCGCTGCACATGTGGCATCTCTAAAATATATAAAAATCCAAATCTACGACAAGAGAATCACATTATTAATGAAACAGGCATCTCTTGCGTACTATTTATTTTTAACTATGAGGCGTTTATTAATTCAAAGCTTATTCGTGACAATATATATATTGCTTTTTCTCACAATTTTACATAGATGTGATAAATTAACTTACCAAAAATAGTTAGAACAATAAGCAACACAAACTTCAACATACGTAACGTATTCTGCTAGGTTATGGTATATGTTCATGGAGTACATATGCGATCCAAACCCCAGCCAATCAGAATCACCCATGTCACATGACGAGTTGGTAAGTCTCTCTTTTTAGGGTCTCCAGAGTCGACAAGAGTAACGGGCCAAGTCCGATTTGACTTTGGAGACCTCATGTGGTAGGACCTTGAAGGACTGGATTCAGGGTTGCCAACTTCAGATAATATAATCTCCATCTTCTTATGTGGTTTTGTATTCATATATGTACGAACACTAATATGATTCGGAACGAGAGCGAACGAGACAGCAAAAGAGAGCGAGAGCTCGTTCTGGTCGCTGTACAAGCGACCGAAGACTGAAAATGTTTTCTCAGCGATCTTGGCGTCGATCGGTATAATGGCATTCGAGATAACATATAAGTTTTAATAAATTTTAATAATCATATACCTTTCCCATTAATGTATAATAGCAAAATTGATTTCAAAACACTATATAGTTTACAAGATATTAATTATTTACAATTTTCCATCCGCGTTATATACCACGTAAAGACAGTATGTAAGAACTCTGTGTAGTCGTGCGCGTAAGGTACGAGATCAGTAAACTGGAGATCCCACGTTGAAATCCTACGTTTTTTTTTCTTTTTTTTCGCATATTTTTTTTTAAATAAAGTTATTAATAAACATATTAGGGCGAACATATTTTTATATAATTATTGAGTTTATATGTGCATTTTAAAAGTTTTAAACCAACAACCAAAATATAATCAAACAAAAACAAAATATAGTCAAAGAATGAATATAAATAAAATTAGTGAAATCATATCAGAGGTTGGATGAAATATAAATAAATATTATAATTTCTAAAATAAAGAGCAGAAACCACAAACACAAGTTATCAAATGTGCTATTTCATTATTATTCCAACAAAATTAAATTATTACAATACAAATAATAATGTTAAACGTTTCGGCCACAATCTGGCCATCTTCAGTAAACAAATAAAAATCTTTGAACGCAGTGTTACATCAAGTTGGAATACAAATCAACCGTCGTGTGTTATAATTGTCCGAATATTCTTGAATGAAGTGATCCATCAAATTAAAATAAATTTCAATCGTCTTGTGTTATACTTATAAAAACGTGTTTTATTTCTAATCGACGCTACTTCGTCTACCAATAATAAAATGTCATATATGCACCGTGTGGAACAAGAATTTCCAAATTCTAATTTAAAATAAATTATTGAAACGTTCATATCTTTTGATTAGACTAAAAAACAAAGAGTCATTACCTGTTTTACAGCAGAATTATAAAGTTGAATCACCAATACAAACAATACACAGATAGAAATTTGTCGTGACATTATGTGATGTTTTTAGTCGTATCGTATATTCACCGCTATTTATATGTATGAGTCAA
>JAANIC010003944.1:118806-133343 GCA_017607545.1 Acromyrmex charruanus | reverse complement strand
GTTCATTTACCTTTATGACAGTGATTTCTTTACATCAAGTTTTTACGTCGCGGCGATTTTTACAATGGATTCAAAACTTGAACAACGTACTTGCATTAAATTTTGCTGTAAAAATGAAATTAAGTGTTCCGACACATTAAAAATGTTACAAAATCGACATCGAAAACTGATGAAAATGTCGATGAAATCCGACAATTGTTGATCGAAAATCGCAAATTGACGATAAGGGAGATAGCTGAGACCACCAACATATCATTCGGATCTGTTCAGAGCATTTTGCGTGAGGATTTGGGTCTGATTCTCCATGACGATAATGCGCCATCTCATAATGCGTTGATTATTCGTGAGTTTCTCGTCAAAAATAATACAAATACCATTCAACAACCGCCCAATTCACCTGATCTGGCACCATGTGACTTCTTCCTATTCGATCGACTCAAAAAATCACTACGAGGAACTCGTTTTGAGAGTGTGGAGGCAATAAAGCTANGAATGGCCATAATTCAATCATAGAAGAGAACGTGAATCATAGGTCAACGTATTATATTTTGGCGTACTATGCATGCTGATACAAGTATAATTTACATTCCTTTACGATTATAGTTATAGTCACCTTTATGTTCAGTTCCTAAATCCGGGATCTTTTGGGACACCTTATATATATATATATATATATATATATATATATATATATATATATGTATATGTTATACATATATATAACATACATTACACAGTCAATAATCATATGTATAATTTTCGTACGATGCTGTACGTTTATGAAATGTATATAAGTATATCATATTCGAAGTGTTTTAGCAAATGTATACACTTATAGATCAATGTGTACGTTAACTAACAGCAAGTTACAATAAGTATATTTTTACTAAATACACTCTGACTGTGACTTAGATATATCTTCGGATGCAATGTATTTGAAATACATGTATACATGTGTAATGTAATAGCATTTTTTCCTTTATTTCCAATGCCATTTTAACTTAGGATATAACATGTATTGTCAGTACGTAAATACATTGCACATTCATATGTAGCTATTTCATCTCTTTTTATTATGTTTAATGGATCTTTTATAATTATAAGCCTTAATCAGCCATAAATAAGAAGTCAGACGCTAAAAATTGACTGTGATTGATCAATTTTTAGCTTCTGACTTCTGATTTGTAACTAATGGCTTATTGTAGAAGGCCCATAAAAGAGAGATAGAAGTTACTCATATTTTTAGCTTTTCATGCAGATATAATATAGACACATTAATGAATATTAGAATTATATTTTATGTGCATTATGATGTACACACATTACATAAAATATATTTCTAATTCATATTCACATACGTGTGTAGCTACTTCATCTCTTTTTACGTGTAACAAAAAGGTGTACTGATGTCCTCTTTTTTCTACGTTTAATAAAAGAGATATATTTTTTTATGGTTAAATATACAGATATTAGTGATACATGCTTTTATATTTTCATCAGGATATACATACAACTAACATAAATCAAAGCTAACGAGAGTCAAACACAGATGATCAGACGTAACATCTTAAAAAAATAATCAAATTACGAATTCTCTGATAAATCCTCATTTTATGTGTACGTATATATGCATTTTATATATATATATTATATATGTATATAATTTTAATATTGCATATTTAAACATAGGGAATGCATAAACAGCTTAGCATTGGTAACTTTTATCTGCAACGTATGTATATTCACACATTATGGTATACATATATACAATATTGTATAATATTGGCTATATGTGTATTATATTTACATACACCACTAATATTAACATGATTAACTTCTACATCTTTTCANTATATCTGCATGAAAAGCTAAGTATGAGTAACTTCTATCTCTCTTTTATGGGCCTTCTACAATAAGCCATTAGTTACAAATCAGAAGTCAAAAGCTAAAAATTGATCAATCACAGTCAATTTTATATATATATATATATATATATGGATATTCATGAAAAAAAATTACATTATGTATATGCAATGTCGTATTCATTTATTGATACTATATTATTATTACCTAAAATGGCATTGGATGTAAGGAAAAAATGCTACTACGGCTTCGTATCGATATAACTATTAAAGTTAAAAATCTGTACTTTATGTATATTACAGATTTTTAATACTGGTGATATATATTGGAACACGGTCTATACTGCATGTGTACATAATACAACTGTATTTCTACGGTCCGATTCTACAAATATAAGATTAACATCAATTACGGTTTATTTTTTTTCTCAATTTTAAAATTAGAAAATTTTCCAAAATAAATTTTACATTTGTGGAACCGACCCTAATACACGTCCCTGCTAAGATGGTAATGTAGGAAACGGAATAAAAATATCGATAATTAATCGATCGAATTTCCTGCATGATCATATTAACTCAGAGGGCGTAAGCATCTTATACATTGGAAATAAAAACTTGTAATATCGACCTTGATTAACTTCAGCTTTCGCTCCAGCATCCCTTTAAATTGTGTAAGTTCATATAAACATTTTTTTGTGTATTTCTTATTAAATTAGATAATGCAGTGATCTAAATGACACATTATATTGCCAATGATTGAGTACAATAATTTTTCTGTAATATCTGTCTTATTCAAACGTATAGGAGACGTTTTCAGATTAAATTATATAGAGTCATATAAATATTCTTTCGTTTATTTCTTATTATTTTAGACAATGCAATGACCTATGTGACACATTGTATCGCTAACGATAGAATACGATAATTTTTCTATATTATCTGTGTTATTCAAACATGTAGGAGCATATTAATATTAAATTGTATTGGTTCATATAAACATTCTTTCGTTATTTCTTATTAAATCAGATAATGTGATAGAATCATATAGAGAAGCTTGTGATCTCCGATAAGTATTCTATCATTTATTTAATATAAGATATAAAACGATAGAAATTTATAACTTTTCCATCTGTCGTGATTTTAATGTCCGATAGATACGATAAATTCTGATAAATTATATAGGATTCCTATCAGATTTCTATAAATTTCTAGCGTTTTTTATCAAATTTTTTAAGCAGGGTAGTAAAAAATGGTATGGATGCATATCTTCATTTTTTTAAATGCTGTAGACTTTTAAGAGTGATACATTCATTTGATTTGATATCGATCGAGTACTTCTCCTCAATTATTCTTCGAATAATTTCTTCCTCTACGAATCATTCGCATATTTCGTCCACAGTCAGCATCTGAGCGATGAATGTTTATGCTGCCTGTTTTGCATAATCCAGTATCTACTTTTCTAATAACCTTCGTATCTGGATGACGTCTATGCAGGTAAACTTCAGCATACCGTCTAGCGGCAAAAGTAACTTGATTGTTGCATTGATCAAGAATGTGCAATTTATCGCAATATTCGCCGTTAGTATACTCCATTTTAATGATTATTTCTATGACTGCGTACAATCTGAATATTACACTATATTTAGCCTTAAAGTGTATCACAAATATTGCGATATGTTGTACATTATTGGCTAATGTAACAATCAAGCTATCGTTGCTGCTAAACGGTATGCTGAAGTTTACTCGCATAGACGTCATCCAGATGCGAAGGTTATTAGAAGACGTCATCCAGATGCGAAGGTTATTAAAAGACATCATCCAGATGCGAAGGTTATTAGATACTCGATTACGCAAAACAGGCAGCATAAACATCTATAGCCCAAATACTAGATGTGGACGAAATATGCGAATGATTCGCGTAGAGGAGAGGAAGAAATTATTCGAATAATCGAAAAAGAACCGAGAAAAAGTATGTACTTCCAAGTTCGATGGAAATTAAATATTTGGGCCGGAATTATAGGAGATGATATAATTCGATGTGTACTTCCAAACAGAATAAGAGATGACGATTATGCTGATTTTTTATGGGATAATTTACCAGATTTTTTAAAAGATTTTCCGTTGAATATTTGCAAAATATTTGGTTTCAACATAATGGAGCACCTCACTATAGTAGGCGGATTAGACATTATCTAAACACACAAATTCTTAGATTGGTAGAAGTGGATTTGTCGCATGGCCAGCAAGATCACCCTTTTAAAAATAAAAATCAGAGCGTAAATCGGATGTAAATCGGATGTCTGAACCTTCTAGATTACTTTCTGTGGGGTTATGTAAAAGAATTTATTTACAAAAATCCTATAGAAACATTGGAAGAATTAAAAGAACAATTTCATGTAGTAGGAGGTATTACACCAGAAATGCAACAACTTACTCAACAAAATCTCGTCCACAGAGCCCATGCTTGTATACAAATGGGAGATTTGCACTTCGAGCACTTCTTATAAATGTATAAATTACATTTAATCTGCTCTTTTCAGGGCAACTATACATACGCGCGCGCGTTATTCTACATTTTTATTCTACATTGAAAATAACACAAGATTTTCAAAGATATTTGTTTTCTTAAACATAATGATTTACTTTAATTCCGAAGCGCCACTACGGTCTGAGTATTAAGATGTTGAACTAATACATACATATCTATTTTTCCACGTAAATGGAGTGATTTCAGAATTGATAATTACGAGCCGATAAATTATCAGCATTAACGCAATTGATCTGAAATATTAATAATCCCCCCAAATTTCCCAAATTAATATTAAATTAAATCAAATTTATTAATAATGATTTAATTTGTGCAAATTATATAGAATGATGTACGTACATCTTAGAAATGGTTTATCGATTCACTAAAAAAATTTTTTTAAATATTTTTATAACCACGTTATTTGCAATCAAGAACATAATTTTTAAGTAATAATTTATTTCAAAAATGTAAATCTTTATTTTTTGTACCAAAACGATTATCTATTATTTAGAATTTTTTTAAATTCTCTTGACTCTGTAGGTACTTGTTCTAAAAATCTCTGATAAACTTAAAGACGTCGATACAATTATTACTCAGATTTTAGTTAATTATGTAAGTATTATGACATTTTGATAATTAATAATTTTGAACAAGTCTTTTGTATGTATGATCTAATTCAATCTTTATTTGTTATTGTAAATAATAAAGAGTAAATAAACTCTTAAAATATCGTAACTCAAATATTTTACTTTATTTTTAATGACTATCTTAAAATAAATCAATTTTTGGTACTTAAGGTTACGTAGTCTCTTAATTAGTAAACTGTTATTTAATCTAAAAGATAATAAATAAAAACCAATTTGAGTCAACACTGGTTATTAGTTATATTTTATACCATTTATTCAAAATGAATAGTAAAGCATATACGTTTCGACTTACGGTCAAGGTCCTCTTCAGTACAAAGAAAATTACTTAAAATATTAATAGTTGTGGCACAACTACATTAAAAAACAATCCTATATTATTTTCACACAAGCGGATAAAGGCAATATAGTTGTAGCACTAGATAAACATGATTATATATTAAAAATGGAATTTTTATTCGCAGACTCTAATACCTATGAAAATTTAGGACGTAATCCAATAAATAAAATTATTACAGAATTAAAATTATTATTAAATATCTTTCGGATTATAATTAGAATCCGAATAATTCAAATTTAACTATATCAATCTAACCACTAGCTTACGGTTTACTTAAAATTCACAAAATTGGATGTCCGTTGAGGGTCAGTTTCATCTGTTGGAAGTCCACTCCATAATTTAGCATTTTTTCTATAAGATCATGAATAAGAGTTTACTACCAGCAAATCTACAGTTAACAGTTATTTTTTGACCAAGAAAATTTCAAAATTAATTCCTACTGAAGCCTCTCTTTTATCTTTAGACGTAATATCACACTTTTTAAGTAACCAATAGATCTAGTTTTTGATGGAATATCTAATAGATAGTACCTTATTGAAAAAAATACTGCCATCTCAAAAACGGAATTTTTTAAAGCAAAATTAGTTGTGAATTCTACTTTTTTTCATGTTCAACAAATTTTATAGACAAACCTTTGATTTACTCATGGGCTTTCCATTATCTCCTATACTTACTGATATAGTTATGCAGGACTTAGAGTCAGTTTCGTTAAATAAACTTTCTGTGACACCATTGCTTTATGTAAGATATGTTGACGATATTGCTTTAGCTATAGATTGACATAATAATGCTCATATTGATGGATTCTTATTAAATTTAATTCTTACCACCCAAGAATACAATTTACAATTGGAAACTCATTATATTTCTTGCTTGATAAAAAAAAGAAGAAACTCTTATTTTTGATTGGTATCGTAAACCTACATTCTCAGGTCGTTTTCTCAATTATTTCTCATGGCATCCACTCTGTCAAAAAGTTGGTACGATTATTGATTTGATCAATAGAGTATTATTACTTTCTCATCCAAGTTCTCATAAAAAGAATTTTGACTTAATTATAAAAATTCTTCTGAATAATGATTATCTCCTAAATTTAATATTTTTAATTATTAAAAAAAGACTTCACAAAATTTTGATCTTTTTAATTGTATTGATGATTTTGTTGCTGACAATTGACAACTCAAGAAGAAAACAATAATAAAAAAATTTTTCTCTATACCATTTATTCTTAATATTTCTAATAAAATTAGTAATTTCTTAAAACATGTACTTTTTATACGTATAGCTTATAGAGGCATAAATAATCTCAATAAATTTATCAAAGTCCAGAAAGATATGCTATCCCAATCTTCCCAATCTAATGTAGTATATAAGATTGACTGTAAGGATTGTGATGCGTCGTATGTTGGATAAACAAGCAGATGCCTTAAAACGTGCATAAAAACATAGGAATCATATTAACAGAAACACGACTCAACATTCGGTTATCACACAACATCGTATGGACTTATTTCATGAATTTGATTAGGATAATGTTCATATTTTAGACAAAGAACAAATTTTATATAAGAGATTATTATCAGAGATGATACATATTAAAAAACCAAAAACTAGGCCTGAATCTACAAAATGATACACTTTCTCTCGATTCTTTATATATAGATTTATTTTCAGAAACGTAATACCTCCAATCTATATCGTTTATCCTTTGCTATTTATTATTTATTATTTATACTTATCGTCTTTGTAAGTACATGTTCTGTTTCTCTCAATTTTCATTTTACATCCGTCTACCAAACAGTTATGTCGTGTCTAACAACTCTTAATTTAAGTCTTTCGTGTAAGTGAACTATAGTTTGATTTTAATTATTATCTATATTAACTTTTTAATTTATTTATAATTGTATTTTTTTTTTTTACACACACACAGTATTTATAATTGTATTACATAGTAAATGGAACAGTCTAATGGAACACGTACAAAAAATCTTATAGAAACAATTCAATCTTGACAGTCATGTAAATTTATTTTATCATATTTTTTGCGGACAACTTTAGCAATTTTAAATATTTTTTAATTCTTTTTGATCGGTCGATTCAAAACAAAAAAATCTCTTTCTTTTTTAAACTTAGTAATTTGACTTAGTAAACTTAGATTTGACTTAGTAAACTTTAATTTGACCAAGATTAACGCGGACATTACCACTACAGTTTTTTGTATTTTGTACTTTAATAGTTTATACTTGTATGCGCTATCATTATGTAATTCATATTTAATATTTTAATTAATTTTCTTTATACTGAAGAAAACCTTGACCGTAGAAACGTATACTATTCATTAGGAATAAATGGTATAAAATACACATTAATAACCAGGCTTAAATTGGCATTTTATTTATTATCTTTTAGATTTTTTCTTTAGAGCCTATTGATTATTATCTTGACTATTATGTAAATTTAGTGATACTACATATTTAACTACCACACGCAATTGTGCAATATTTAAAAGAATAGAACGTTCAACAAAGCTTATTAGGATTAGATGGACAAGTGGAGGAACGCGCATCGACTCTGAGCGCCACATAAATCAGAACGCTTATTCGTTAACTTCAACCTGCTCTCCTGCAAAAATTACTTGTCAGACGCAATTTTGCAAAAGGGAAAAATTGTTTATTTTAGCGTAAAATATAGCGTATTGTATTTTGCGGGCGCGAATTTGAAAACACCCTAAGAAGTAAATAATATCTCTTGAACGAAGCGTTTGGGAGCATACGTCCAAAGGAAAATTTTTATTTGTTTTAAGATTCTGAATTCATATTTTAAGTTTGGCGATTTAACCTGGGAACATTCTGTGAGCGTGCGTGCGTGCGTGCGTGCATGCGTGCGTTCATGCGCGCGCGTGATTTGTGTGTACATATATATATATATATATATATCATTGATCATCATGCAATTATTTTAATTATTCCATTAAAAATTCTACAAAAATACTTACATACATATATCCACGTAAATATTTATAACACTTCTTTAATGGATCATTTGACTAAAAACTTTTTAAGGAAACAATTAAATACATTGTATGTAGTGGTTATCATATAAAGTTTGCGGAATTAAATTGTCGATGTCTCTCATACTACAATAGCTATAAATAGTTCAAAATATATGTGTTAGAGTTGCTGCAATATGCAACAGTCTTGCCAGTAATGGCCAATATACGCGACTTAACTGTCATATTTTAGAAAAATATTTACAAATATTTATAAATATTTTTATGTAGCGTGCATTAGCTCTCATAATTATTACATTCTTATAATGCATTAATATTTCAGGTATTAGCCTAAGTTGTTACAGTTAGTTTTTTAGTTGCCACAGGTAGTTAATGTTGGGGATTCTGTTTTCAATCACCGACCAAATTCTCTACAATTTAAATTTTTAGGTTTTGTAAAGTATATAGTATGTAACATAAATTTTTAATTTTCTTGTTGTGAATAACAGAACGCAATCTCAATTGCAATCTCTATGATGGCTTGCCACTAGGCCAGAGTGAACAATGTAAATTAGATCAAAAAATTAATAGTTACACTGAGTAAATTAATCAGATAAAAGGAAGAATCCTTACGCATCCGTTGTCGATTTAAGCAGAAGCGTATCTACATCTAATAAGGATCTTAAGCATCTGCAGCGGAATATCCTGCCGCGCTATACCGCAATAGTAACTTTTTTCCGTACACGGGAATTAAAAATCGCCAGTAACAAGATACCTCTGACTTTCACATTTGTAATGAAATCAAATACACAAGTTGAACTCTGTAGAAACTTTGAAAAGTTAAAGATGATACACAAGCAAGAATTACGTTCACTCCAGTCTAGTAGTAAGCTATCAATTGCAGATATCGAAATTGAGATTGCATTTACTACATGATAAAATTTGAAATTCACACGTTACGTACGTACGTTTATTCTACGAAATTCTAAAGAGAGAAAATGCCACTCGAGATTTGATGCCACTCGAGAATCCTCTCAAATATTAATCTAACCTTGACGAATGTTAAACGCTACCAATGCTATGCTATGCTCGTTCACGGATCTGTAAACGCTAAAGCTGCCAATACACTACCTCGGAAGGAATAGCGTTGATAGCGCGCAGTTGTGCGCACGCGACGTAATACGCTACCATTTGTAACGTCATCGATCGTGTTTGTTAGTGCTATCTATAGCTCTGCTGAACAGTTTGTAACGCTAAATAGCACGAATAGCGTCTCTTTGAATGCACCCTTTGTGTATGATTCTTATCATACTCTATAACTTCACTTATTGTTTAGCTGCCATATTTCAACTTTAGAAGACGCTACGTATATTTTCTTGATTTCCACTATTAAAAATAAATATTCCATTGTACAAATCATCTATGTTATTGTATATATAAGTTACAGATATGTGATTATCTTTTTTTATATTTCTTTTATATACATTTGATTATAATAATACATTTTGTTTGAATCGATATATATATAATCGATAATATATATCGAAAAAATACACAGATCGAAAACCAGTATATNTATATACTGGTTTTCGATCTGTGTATTTTTTCGAATTGAAAATGGAAGGTTGGGGGAAGTTGTAACACTTCGATCGGGCCAGATTGTTATAGTGTAACAATTTACTCCATTAAAAACGACTTTTTTTCTTCTACAGAATAATGCACAGACTTTTATGAATAGACTGCCGACTTTGTCTTGTTTGAAGACAGCGCTAGGCAGCGCCATATTTGTGTCCACTCATTCTCAAATGTATAGATTACGGATAATATTAGTGTTTTTACATAAATTTATGCGATATTCGTAGACAGCTGGACGAATACATACGCATATGTGAACTAAAACAAGGACAGCTCGGAATTAGGTTTATTTTTTCCTATATCATATTGAATCAGCAATCTAGTTATAAAAATCTGTGGAATGGTGCAATCTTACAAAAAAAAAGACAAATAGGGGATCTATAAATAGGGGATATAATCTATAGATATAAAAATGTATGTTACTGCGGAAAGAAAATTAAAAATGGCCATCTGTCTGTGAAAAAAAGTAGCAAATGCGTGTAATATTAATTTTATGACTTTCCAACGTTAACTTTAATAACTAATTAAAGAAAAAATTATTATATAATAATATTTTTTTAAAATTTTATAAAATAAATATTCCTCGCGAAGAATTTCGTGTTTTGACTTCATTGTAATTGGATTATACATATATTTATATTATACGAAATATTTCGAAAATAATGATAAATCTTTCACATAGAAGCAGAATAGATTAAAAGAAAAATCCTCTACCATATATATTATACAATTTTTACAATAGTTAACAAGATATTAATTGTTAAAAATTGCCAAAAATTGGTCTTTAATAATTTCTTACTCAAATACTATCAACTTTACAGAAAATCTGCAAAAGAAAATTGTTTATTTTCTTTTCATAAAACTCCACGAATTTTTTTTAGAATTTTTTACCAATTTTTTAGTACTGCATTTTCTCATCTTTACCAACATAAGAAAATACGATATCAAAACATTCTGAAAAAATTCTAAAAAAAATTCTTGGAGCTCTATGAGAAGAAAATAAACAATTTTTGTCTCTTGCAGTTTTTCTGTAAAATTGATAGTATTTGAGTAAAAAACTATTCAAGACAAATTTTCGGCAATTTTTAGCAATTAACATCATATTAACTACTGCGAAAATTGCAAAATGGTATAGGACTTTTCTTCTCAGTTTAGTCCATTCTGTCCCTATGCAAAAGATTTATCATTAATTTTCAAACACCTTATATGTATATAATGTACATATAATGTATATAATGTACATATATACAGGGTGTTTCATTTTAAGTGATATGATCAATTATTTCGCGAATCAATGATTTTATTGAAAAATTTTTCCAACGAAACTTGCATGGCTTGAAGGGGGACACATGATGGAAATGTGGACTTGATCTTGAGTGACCTTGTCAAAATCAGATCAAGATCATTAATTTTTTTTTAATGGAAACCCCTATTTTTTATTACATATTCTTGTAGCTTATCTCGAGAGCTTTCCAAAACATTATAATAAAGTTACGTTTTTTGAGTATTTTCCGAGTTATGGAGCTTGAAAATTACAATATGGCGTTATCCATGTACGCATACGCGTGTGAGCGGGATTCTTACGCGCGTATGTCTCCATACTGCTTGACATACGCTCACGCGCACGGAATTGAGTTCAACTCTTCCCAATTGAACTTTTCTCTTTTTTTCGTATAGCTTTTTCTTTCAATTTTTTTACATTAGTAGACTTTTTCAAAGCTTTTTTTCAAAATGGCCGCTTACAGTTCAAATGAAATCGTTGATATTATTTTTGTGTTTGGTGAAGCTGGACGAAATTATTGTAGAAAGATTGTATCATAATAGATATCCATTTAGACGACATCCAAATGCATTGCAGATAAGAAGAATTTTATTACGAGAGCGAAGAAGAATCCATAAGACAAACCGTAAGCAAATTAATACTGAAGATGACGTTAACGATCTGCGTATATTAGCAGTGTTAGCAATGATAATTTGAATCATATTTCGACTAGAGAATTGCAACGTAATTTAGGAATTTCTTATGTCATTGTGTGGAGGATTTTATAAACATAAATTCCATTCCTATCACTTTAACCCAAGATGTAAGTGAAAATGATATGTAGCTAAGAAAATAATTTTGTCGTTGGGCATTACAAATGATAAGAGAAGATTCAACTTTTTTCCAATATGTTCTCTTCAATGATAAAGCCTCATTTCATAACAATGGACAACTCAACAGGCATAACTGTCATTACTGATCCACATACAATCTTCATTCGACTTAACTGTTGATAATCAACATCGTTGGAGTTTAAACACTTGGTGCGGAATTGTAAATGGATATTTGATGGTCCATACTTTTTTTATAACCGTTAAAATGAGGAAACTTACCTTTCTTTTTTGCAATCAAATATCCATTTACGATTCCGCACCAAGAGTTTAAACTCCAACAATGTTGATTATTAAGTTAAATCTTCAGTTAAATCTTCTGTCCGAAAGATGGGAGAAAGTAGTGGTTAGCGATGGACAATACTTTGAATCATAAATGTGTAACCAGTTTTTTACAATAAAGCCTCGAATTTCGAAAAAAAACGGCGGAAGCAAAGTTGTACACCTAATATATATATATATATATATATATATATATATATATATAGGGTGTCCTAAAAGTTTTTGCCAATCGCTTTTGTGTAGATAGAGCGGACTAAACTGAGTCGAAAAGTCCTCTACCATTTTGTAATTTTCGCAATAGTTAATAAGATATTAATTACTAAATATTGCCAAATATTGGTCTTGAATAATTTTTTACTTAAATACCATCAACTTTACAGAAAAATTACTAGAGACTAAAATCATTTACTTTCTTCTCATAGAACTTTGAAAATTTTTCCAGAATTTTTTATCAACTTTTTAATACTTTTTTTTCTTATTTTTACCAATAAGAAAATACGATATTAAAAAATTCTGAAAAAATTCTCAGAACTTTATGAGAAGAAAATAAATGATTTATGTCTCCTGCAACTTTTCTATAAAGTTGATAGTATTTGAATAAAAAATTATTAAAAACTAATATTTGACAATTTTTAGTAATTAATATGTTGTTAACTATTACGAAAATTGCAAAATGGTAGAGGACTTTTCAACTCAGTCCGCTTTATCTAAACAAAAGCGATTGGCAAAAATTTTCAGGACACTCTATATATACAGAGTGTTCCCAAAAGGTGGTACCATTTTAAGAATATGTAGTACTTGTTAAAACAAACCAAAAAGTCTTAATATAATACTCCAAAAACCTTTTATTTCTAAGTTATGAAGCATTTTTTTCTGTCCGGTCTCACGTAAGCGTTGATGAATTTTGCTAAACATTCTTCTACTTGGCTGTCGGTGATTCGGATAAGTTACATAATACAAGCGTGCTGCTTTTGAAGCATTGTCCTTTGCTCTGCCATACATAAAATGAATATCCGTCATTTCAGAATTTATATAAAAGTTAGCCATTTTTCAGATAACACAAAACTAGACACGGTTCACAATCCAAAGAATACAACAATCCCTGAGCAATTAGGTTGTTACATATCGGGCATCCGTGAATGAACTGACTAAGAGACTTGGAAACTGTTGTCAACAAATACGAAATAAACCTGGAGTCTTTGACCTTCGATGACGAAACATGCCGAATTAACATGACATTGTAGATTTAATTTATTTTCTATTTTTCACAGAAGAAAATGCTTCATAACTCAGAAATAAAAGGTTTCGGAGTACTGTTCATTAAAACTTTTTGGTTTGTTTTAACTACATACCCCTAAAATTTGGTACCACCTTTTGGGAATACCCTGTATATTTTGATATTGTAAATGTAACAACTTGCCCCACAGTGAGATAAGTTGTTACAATTTATCTATTGATAGAAAATTTTAATTTTCAGTATTTAAAAACATAGATTCAACAATGTAAGGTACATAGATTAAAAAAAATTAACTAGGTAAAGATGTACTTGAAGCAATGCATAGGTCATTAATTTAAATATATACATTAGTACGGAAAAAATTGCTAATTAAAAATTTTAACAACTTGCCTATTCGTATTAGAAGTACCCTGAGTATCTTATGTTACGAGTTCTTTACACGCCTTACGGTTTTACAATCATTAAATCTAATTTCTATAATTAAGTAATTTAACATATCCTGTATTTTCCTATTAATACAATTTTACTCTATCACTACATGAAGAATTATTGCCAAATATTTATTTTATTTTTATTAAGTAATAAAGGTTTAAAGACTCATCTCAATAAAATATACAAATTCTAAAATTTTTTTTACAACGACTATGGATACAATCTAATAATGCATTTTCCACCTAATAGTTTTCAACCTGAGAGCAATAAATTCATGGTGGAATCAATTTAGCATTTATTAGTTAAAGCAGAAATGCCGCTATCTCATATTAGGCATATATCTTATAATAAGACTTTTCTCTCTCTCTCTCTCTCTCTCTCTCTCTCTATATATATATATATATATATATATATATATATATATAAATTGAAATA
>JAANIC010003944.1:99328-118635 GCA_017607545.1 Acromyrmex charruanus | reverse complement strand
GATTAATCTTCTTCTCCTATTAGATAATACATCTAAAATACCATGTGTAGATGCCTTTATAAAAAAATATATATAAATACGATAATTAGGTTTTGAAAAAATTATATAAGAAAAAAATTAATATTTTTATCTCTGTTTTGTAATTTTATTTATTATGCGTCGGCACTTTAACTATTACTGTTTAACATTAATAATTATTAGATAATCAATTCAACAATTATATTGTTTTATTTTCAATATTATTATTGTGCATATTTTTCATAATCTTACATAAAATTGTAATTTGTTTATTATTATGTGTGTGTGTGTATACACACACACATACATATACACGCATACATACATAAATATATATTTATATTAGATGTAATAAAAAGAAATCCATCTATTGGAAAACTAATGGATTTCTTTTTACTACACCTAATATATTACATATATAAAGTATACATATGTATGTATATGTATATCTGATTTCTGAAATTGCATTATATTTTACTTATTCAAACAAATTAATTTTTACCTTTATGAAGTAAAAAAAGAAAAGAATAGAAAAAAAATGGAAAGTAGCATTTATTAATACACGGAAAGAACAATTTCGCTCAAATATTTAAAAATTTAGATAGATTATAGATTTCAAAATAATTTGTTGAACCAACGAAATAATTCTGCAGGAAAATCAATCATTATAAGCAGTGTTATAAAAAGTTTAGACATTTGAGCAATCAGTTTAAACGATCTACATTATTATTTCGTTAGTTTATAGAAAACATCATCGTAACAAACAAATTATTTTCAGAACTGTATCTAGCTAAATTTTTAGATACACTACTCTGCAAAATCATAATATATATACGTATTAAAAACTTAAGAACTTAAAGTTGAGAACTTAAAACTAAATTTTATTCATTTTCAATTTTTGGAGATTTGTTTTTATCTTAGATAATAATTTTCAATATCAAAATTACTTTGATTATAGTGATGTTGAAATGTCGTATATGTTCTTCTTTAAAATCACGTTATTGTACGAAACAAATTATTTTGTTGAAGCATCTAAAAATTTTAGCTGAATATAAATCTAAAAATAAATTTTGTATTGGACTATTAAAATAATTATTTAGAACGCATGAACTGAGTGCTAGAATGTCGAAATTTTTGCAGCATTCCTTAAGTTTCCTATATAATCATTTTGATATGTGCGTGCGTGCGTGCGTGCGTGCGTGCGTGCGTGCGTGCGTGCGTGCGTGCGTGCGTGCGTGTGCGTGCGTGTGTGTGTGTGTGTGTGTGTGTGTGTGTGTGTGTGTGTGTGTGTGTGTGTGTGTAGTCTAACAGATTTGTATCTACATAAATTTTTAAATATTTTAACAGAATTGTATTTTTCGTATGTTACGAAATAATCTATCTTTTTATAATTCTTCTAAAACATATTAATATTGATATCTCTATTATTATCACATTATTAAATATCGATAATTTGCAATATACTCATTCACAGAAAAATTCCAAGAAATAAATATGATACATATACAAACAAAATCTTTAAAATTAATTATCATATTATAATCTTTTTCCACATTTACAAAGATTAATCTTAAATTTGTCTACACATAGTGGTTCCTTTTTTCCTACAAATCAATTGCCTATTGCACCGTTTGCCTACATCACTTTCGACAATTCGTTTGCGCACAAAAATTATTGCCTACGGCTCAATTGTCTACATGTACTTTTGTTTACAAATAAAAATTTTAGAAACGAAGTCATATTTTTCTGCATTTATTATTGCTTACATGTATTATTACCTTGAAAAAAGTATTATATATATGGATATATTGGGTATGGGAATAAGTTTCCGCCCATTGCAGAAAGATGTCGTTAGTAGCATTGCTCATGTGTTTGATAGAACGGCAAGACATGTTTTTGAAAGGTGTGTGTCCAAACTTTTGAGCCCAATAGATGACATTCGTTCGAAGCGTAACAAAGAGTAACTTTTTTTGCATTGAAGATGTCGGAATTTATTCCAAAAACGCAACATTTGCGGGAAGTTTTACTCCATTATTTTATTTTAAAGAAAAGTGCTGCGGAAACGCATCGTTTGCTCGTAGATATTTATGGTGAGCATGCTCCATCGAAAACTAGTTATAAAGAATGGTTTCGGCGATTCAACAGTGGTGATTTTGACGTGCGTGACAAAGAACGCGAAGGTGCACCGAAAAAATTTGAAGATGCAGAATTGCAAGCATTACTCGAAGAAGATTCGTGTTTATCGCTCGATAGGTTGGCAAAAGAGTTAAATGTTGATAGATCCACTATTGGAAAACGTCTACACGCAATGGGAATGGTGCAAAAAGAAGGAAATTGGGTGCCATACAAATTGAAAGAGAGAGACATAGAAAGACGTTTGGTCATCTGCGAGATGCTTCGTGACAACAAAGGAAGGGTTTTCTACATCGTATCATAACTGGCGATGAAAAATGGATCTATTACGATAACCCTAAACGCTTGAAGGCATGGGTGATGCCAGGTGAACCAGGTCCATCAACGCCAAAACGAAATATCCATGCTTCGAAGATTATGTTGTGCATCTGGTGGGATCAAAGAGGTATTATATATTATGAGCTGCTCAAACCATCCGAAACCATCACTGGCGATCGTTATCGGCTACAACTGATACGTTTAAACCAAGCTTTGAAAGAAAAACGACCGGAATGGCACAACAAGCTGATTCTGTTACATGACGCTAGGCCACACGTTGCAAAACCGGTCAAGAAATACTTGGAAAGAGTAAAGTGAGAAATTCTGCCCCACCCGCCGTATTCACCGGACATTGCCCCTTCAGATTTCCATTTGTTCCGATCCATGCAGTTGGCCCTTTCTGGAGAACGATTCAATTCTTATCAAAAAATGGCTTGATGAATGGATCGCTTCAAAAGAACCAGATTTTTTCATTCGAGGAATCCATTTATTACCGGAAAGGTGGGAGAAAGTTGTCGCTTCCGAAGGAGCATACTTTGAATAAACTCACTTATATAGATTTGTTTAAATAAACACATCTTTTTTATTTAAAAAGGGAAACTTATTCCCATACCCAATATTTTATATATAATTATATATAATAGCATAATATATAAAGTATGTCAATTTTTTATAGAATTATATATAATTTTATGTAATTTTATATAATTGTATGTAATAATTATATATGAATTATATTTTCCCGAATACCTATGTTATGTCTTGACGACTCCACGATTCTTTTCTTTCGTGGAAAAAAATCTATTTTTCTTTCAAATGCGAATCACGGGATCAATAGCATGGCGGATCGAATATTGATTTTTGATTTTTAAATAACTAGACAATTAAAGGAAAATAATTATTGGTGTTGAAAGCACGTGCATTGGCTCTATGACTCACAGATAAGCCTGATCACATTTTCTGACTTACATATAAAACGAAAACACACTAACCACTCCTATTCTTTCGAAATAATTAGGAAAAAAGAGATGAATCACCTATTCAAAGTCCAAATACCGAATTGCATCACATCCCGAAATATATAGGTTATTTAAGTATGTTGGCATACTCAATAGAGCGATTATTTGGTTTATTTCAAGTAAAAAAATCCATATAAACGTGTCCTAAATGGCTTAGTTTCCGAAATACAAGTGAATGTTCGCAAATGTTTGACGAAACGATAAATTGTGTTGGAGATATCTTCCTGCATAAATATGCTTGCTTCACGTGAGTTACCATTCGCACAACCGTAAACAAAGTGACAAAGTCAAAATCAAAGTCACAAAATAAAAAATAAATTTCAGTTCTGATGTTGCTGCGGGTCAGTTAGCTTGCACATATGTTTTCGGACCAAATTGTTTCAGTCCATTAAAATCGATTTCATCATGCCTAAGTTTACAAATTTCGAAATGGCAGATATGCACTTTGCCTATAGTCTTGCAAATGGTGAAAAACTCACGTGAGGCAAGGCGTATTTATGCAGAAAGATATCCCCAATGTAATTTACTATGTCGTAAACATTTACGAATATTCATCGCTATCTTCGAGAAAAGAATTCTTTCGTAAGGAATACTATTGATCTTGGAAAGCCTATATATAGACAGTTAGAATACCAGTATTAGAGAAAGTTGTTCTTAACGAAATCAAAGCACATCCAGAAACGAGCACAAGGAAAATAGCTAGGACAATGAATGTGAGTAATTATGTCATCTGGAAAAAGACCAACAGTTATATCTTTATCACATTCAATGTGTATAGAGACTTTTACCATACGATTTTTCACAAAGATTAGATTTTTGTCAATAGATTCTTATTTTGAAACTTTTTTATTTCGGAAACTATACTAAGCCATTTAGGACATATGTTTATATGGACTTTTTTATTTGAAATAAACCAAAGAATCGCTCTGTTGAGTATGACAACATACTTAACTAACACTCTGTATATATGGAAAAGCACAGTCAGTTATAAAAAATTTTTTCGAGCAGTCATTAGTAACATTCAAGATCAGTCGACGAGTTTAATCGTTCCAAGTGCGGAGTTCTCGGCTCAGTGCAATCCAAGAAAAATCAATAGTCCACGTTGAAGACCTTTCATCCTTAGTTAAGAGCCATCACTGAGACATCACTGAGACATCACCGGGGATTCCCGTTAGTGGCTTTGCCACTATCTCCAGCAAATAAAAATAAATTTTCTTTTTTTTTCTTTTTCATGTTACTTTAATTTCAAGGTTATATGACCATTAATATTCTCTAGCTCTCTTATTCCTCCTCAATCTTTTCTCTCTTAACCACTTAGACACACCCTGCCTATCTTTTCTTCTAACAAATTACTTAAGCGGTAAAACGCTTCAAGTGATTCTTCTTTTCCATATTCACAATTACTTAAGGGGGTATAACACTTTTGCGGCTTCAAAAAATACAAAAATTTTTTATTGGCTTAAATGATACTGTCTAGAATATGATCCCATTAACGCCTAAGCGATCTTGAATTTATTTCACGTCGAAAACAGCTATGCTTGTGTGTTACCTCTAGCGCGGGGAGAGGGCCTCGGGGCGCTCACCGAGTTCGCTTCCTTTCTCTTGTATTTGTCAAGTATTTCAGGTTTCCTAATAGTTTGGGATAGTATGTTAGATGTCGCTCATGACTATTTCCACAGAAATACCTATTATTATAAAAGAATCACTAGATTTTTTTGGCAATCGATTTTATGTCAGATTTTTAGGCGAAAATTCGATTTTTTTTTTCAAAGTAGCGCCATTTTCTCAAAAATTGATATTTTTTAAAATCCACCGATACTACCTTAGCCAAACTATCACAGATTAAGAACCAATTTGTATTTTTGCTTTAGGTCACTCCAGTCAGCCACAATCGTGTACACCAGCAAGACATACGCGACGCTAGCGGCCTCTTTTGACGGCGTTTATTTTATAAACCATGATGATTTTTCAAAAACAAAAAATATGTTCAGTGTCTTTAATATGTAAATAAAAAAGCCCAAAAACCCGATTTTGAATTGCGCACTTCTTTGTATGTAAAAAAAATCTTGAAAATGAGGTCGATTTTGGCTGTAAAAAGTGTTATACCCCCTTAAGCAATAAAGCGCTTAACCCATGGTTACTCTCCCTAGAACCAAATCATAACTCCTGGAAAATCTATCTTCTTTTCCTTCGGAATTATCTTCTCCTTCTACATTCTTATAATTATCTATCATGGATAATTATAATCATTAACGAAAGAAAATTTTAATAGGTGGTCTGGCGGAATAAACACAGAGCAAGATGCAAGAAGCAGGCCAAGAGAAGCAGGGTCGAGAAACTCAGAAAAGCTAGCATCCCAATTACCATATTCCCCTCCAGCCCATCGTCAACTCATTTATAAAAATATCGAGATCAAAACTTCCCCGACGTCCTTGTAATAGACTTTACCTCCGACAAGTCAACCGATAATCTCCTAGCAATACACCTTCACACAGACCTTTCCTTGGATTTTGAATTTCCTTCCCCCTCCTATTTTCCTACCCTCGATAATTTCCAAAATTCAGAACTTTCTGCTCCCTCTCACTCTCCAGTCCCTTCGGAAGACAACATATCTTGCGATGAGATATACCAATTAAATCACTTAAACATTTCATCGAATCTATAAGAAGTTTCTCTCCTCCCCTTTGATACATGAACACACACACACACACACACACACACACACACACACACACACAGAAACCTATTGTATTTTTTTCTAGTATTGATTTCTGTAAAAAACGACACATGTATCACATACACAGTTATTGTAACTTGTAAAGCGTACATCCGGAGCCATATATATATATATATATATGTTATGTCCAAGTATGCTTCACATGTATGGAGCTGAGGAGGCGAACGCAACAGGAACCGAATTATTAGACCGATTTGATCGTGTCCAGGCTCCGGATGGATCACAAGGGAGCCGTGGGGAAGGACCGGCGCAAATCAGGAAGTACTTCGCTTGGTCCTGAGGCTCCTAACAAGCCGGGGGTCGAATGGAGGACGAAGTGGACACTTCAACTCGTGCTCCGCTAAATGGGCACACGAGTCGGACGTACTTTTAATTTAAAGGGCCCAAACTGGGTCAGTGCCCCGGGAGGGCGCACTTTAACGCCAGATGTACCTATATGTCCATATGCCCTGGCTTTCGGTCAAGGAACTTAATCCAAGTGACTGGGGAGAGGACGAAGTAACCGCGGGAGAGCTTACAATAAATATAAGGAGAGGTTCTTCAAATTAACAAATGACCGTTTAGTTTAATAATAATAATAAAAGCAATATTTAGTAATACATTTTTCATAAGTATAAAAATACAATCCTTTGATTCTCTATTCTGAAATGTGTTAGCGTATGGATTTATGTATGGAAGGGTATGTGTGTGTGTGTGTGTGTGTGTGTGTGTGTGCGTGCGCGCGTGCGTGTGTGTGTGTGTGCGTGCGTGCGTGTGTGTGTGTGTGTGCGTGTGTGTGTGTGTGTGTGTGTGTGTGTGTGTGTGTGTGTGTGTGTGGAAAGAAAGTTGCGTGTAATACTGATGTTATTTTGTGTGAGGAGAATTTGTAAGGAGGAGGGGGAAATTAAAATTGTGTAGGGTCATATGGTTGAAAAGAAAGAGGGTCAATGGGAATGAGGGATGGTATGGGGACTAAAAATAGGCAAGTGGATCCTGCTATGTTGACTATCACTCGGTCATTAGTCGAAGAAATAAAGTAAGACATGTATTCCATCAACTGGTCGTCATAAAATTGCGGAATTTCCCGTCTCGCATACTACCCCTTCAATTCCCCTTGTTCAACCTGATGTTTACTCCCCCGCCAATCTCCTTCCTCTCCTCTTTCGGGAAACGATGACGAGGAGCGGAAGAACTGCGTGAATGCACTAAAAATTTGGTCGTCTTTAAAGAGGGATCACACAAGGAAGGATTTATCCAGTCTATTGCAGCAAAATTAAAACTTACTTGGCAATAACGATGAATAAGGTGCCCGAGAGACCGTCAAAGAAGGTGCCGTCGACTGTTGAGATGTTAGGCGCCAGGTCCGCTTTGTCAAATTCCCTGAGCAGGCAGTGCCGTTGGTCTTAAGTTGATAGTATGATTTTACACTGACTCTACTGGAAAAAAAGGGCTTCGAGAATCGGATGAAGCCTTTTTCAAAGGTTCTGACAACTATAGCTTGTTATCGTTCAACTGCTTGTTATCGTTGAGTGAACGCGTCGTGTATTAGTAAACAATCGTGTGCTTCTTTCTTCGAGAGGTATTCATCGAAATTAATCGATAGTAATTTATAATAATTAACTAACAGATTCTCTTTTAAAATCGAGTGCATGCTCGTCGAATAAACGCGGCGTGTGATTATCTTCCTTCGAGTGATTTTCGGTCACCGAATGATTAATTGATAATAATTAAAATGGACCATCGGTAGTAAAACGGACACTTAACTGATAGAGATACAGTAATAAATTTTTTGAGTAATCATTAAAATACTTCGTTTTCTTCAAGTTAATGAATAGCTGTACGCATGAATAGCTGAGCGTAAACGTATCGAAGTGATGCGTTTTATAAGAAACAAAGTATTTTGGTTACTCGATCTGCGTGCATCAATGGGAACGAGTGATTTCTAAACTTGTTAGAGGAATGGAAGTTTAACTGACAAAAGTTTGGAGCTGTACGTGATCCATCAATGATCGATGGAAGTTTTTCTTGTTTCTCAAGCTGCAACATGTCGAAGTCATCAAACTTTTTTAAGGTAATTTTGTGTGTGTGTGTGTGTGTGTGTGTGTGTGTGTGTGCGCGTGCCAGAGAGAGAGAGAGAGAGAGAGAGAGACAGAATGCGATCGCATATGCATGCGTGTGTAGCGCTCGTCTGATCGTAACGAGGGTCCCCCGTACGGTCTGCGTCGGACAGTGAGAAACGCCGCTCCTGGCTATCTTCTCTACGCGTCCTGTCATTCGCTAATTATTTCTTATTATTTAAAATTTAAAAACTACGCTTTTGACAAAATTTTGACAAAGGAAAAATCGTCTTAGAATTAAGTAGAATTAAGGAATATGACATTTTAAGGATGATATATTCATTTTGAATCACCCTGTATATATAAAATTATATAGCGTTTGTAATGATATACACTTAAATTAAATAGACATATATATACGAGATATATACTCGTATATATATATATATATATATATATATATATACATATATATATATCTAAATGATTACCTAAATTTTATTTTAGCATTTATAATTTTTATTTTAGCTCTTTTGATGCGCTGCGTCTTGACACAGATCGTACAGGTCCAATCCTTGGTCAAAAAGATTAATTTCCTTGACCTAAAAGAAGACCGATGGATACATAATCTCGAATTGGGTAATAGCGTCGCGTATCGACGTTGACCCACATCATGTCCGACTTGTGGCACTTGCCTTAGAGCGATAACCACAAGAGCGGTGTTAGTTGCGTTCTTCCTTGGCCTCTTCCTAATTCCTTTTTTCCATCGAAATAAAAGAATCTTAGGGCTTGGACGTAATACCTATATGAATTACACAGGCCGACAAAATTTAGGGGGGTTTTACGCTTTAAACTTTTAAAGATGTTCCGTGGGATTTGGTGTGCTGAAAGCGATTACGTTGTCCGTTTCTTTCCCTCACCCTTCATTTTTTAAATAATCGCAAGAACAGTTTTTTTTGAAAGTAACTTCTTTATTAATTTTTTCTGGAGAAACAAAAAATGATATCGAGATCTGTTTTGTGGCATTTAACTTAGATATGTTCCAACAATACTAAAAATATTTTTTCGATGCTTATAAAAATGTTTTACCAAACCGTAAACAAGAAATTTTTGAAAAATTGTAAAAAATTGGAAAAAATTGACAAGTTTTGAAATATAAAACCAAATAATTTGAAAGAAAAAAATCGTAAAAAATATCTAACAATTTATACTTATAGCTGCTTGTTTTTAATTTAAATTCTTTTTTAAAAAACTAATTTCCGACCATTTGTTCAGAAGTTATTAAATTTAAAGCCCCAAGACAGCTCGCACGTCACCTACAGTGCACATTTAGTAACTATAACGATAACGTAGTTACATTTTTTTGGTAACGGTAACGAATTTTAGAGTTACTCTTATCGCTACTTTTCACACGATTGGACATTAGCTACTTATATTATAGTATTTGAGACTAGAAAGCCTCTAAGCATCCGTCCACTATGATTGGTGGTCGTCGATTTTGAAAAAATAACGGAAACAGGGGCGCGAGCGGAGTTGGCCGTGTGCGGAGTTAGACCAGCGTTGCCATATGAAAAACTAACATATCTCAATATTTTCCTTCCAGCCTCATATTTATGACCTTTTTTTTGCGCCCGAAGCGAAAGTAAATTCCCAACTCCCCTCTGACAAACCGATTACTAGTAGCTGAATATAAACGATATCTTTCTAATAATAAACTATAGTTTCTTGCAAATTCTATTAAGAATTATGCTCACCGTGTTCAGAAATCCTCGTTTGTAATTGTCTACATGTTTGTCCAAGTAAATAAATTATATTTATTTAATTACACAGGCCCAAAAAAAAGTACTCTATACTGCGGTGGAGATCCAGCTATTCTAATGTATTTTGAGTTGCTGAATACAAATCTGACATTAAAATATACAATCCAGGGTAAATTTTCAATTTAGAGCAAAAAAATGGATCAAAATGAGAAAAAATGGGTCATTTTTTGCTCTAGATTGACAATTTATCCTGGATGGTCTTATTTTGATGTCAGATTTGTATTCAGCGACTCAAAACATTACATTAGAATAGCTGGATCTCCATCCTAGCACTTTTTTTGTGAGCCTGTGTTATCGTCGTGTCGTCTTAAATTTTAATTCACGAAAAGAATTTATTACAACAATTATGTAAGAACTAATTTGTTAATATTCTTGAAGCATCCACGGGTGCTTTTTATATAAAGATTATGCGTTTCACGGGTTTTCTCCGTGTCCAAATTCATTCTTGGAATGCTAACGTTTCGTGAATCTTACAGTTCAGGGCGAGAAGCAGCTTGATACTGAGATGTTCTTCTGGGCTGTTCCTTTTATATTACACTACTTGTTGGAGTGATGAGAGGAAAGAAAAGAATTTTGGGAGGGAGGAGGAAATTTGTCAGTCTTCAATAACCGAAAGAATGGTTTTCCATATTTTATTTATGTTGTAGTCATTATCTCTATTTAGACTGTTATGGTGTTTTTGTATCTCTATGGCTTTTCTATACTTTCTTGGAAAGTATGATGTAATGTTGGTTATTGTGGTCGTTTTGTCAAACAGTATTTGATGTCTTGTCTTGTTTCGATGTTGTCTTCTAATAATGCCGACTGCATGGCGTGTTTTAGCCTGACATCACGTTAGTGTTCTTTTATCAAGATATTTTGTATACTTCTGCGGAACTGAGTGGAGGTCTTTGATCTTTAGGATTTCTTAAGATTTGTTCTATATTTTTGATTTGAAGATAGTTCGGATATTGTGTTTGTTTAATATCCTGCCAATCAAATCTTTGTTCCTTTGACATATGTGAGAATGAATAGGATTCTTTCGTTTGGTTATATATCAGAGACCGTTGTCTTATTTGTATTTATTGATTACTTTGGTTATGTCTTTTTTGTCATGTTCGATTTTTTTTGTAAGGCTAGTTTTAAGTGGAGTTCTGTCTGTAGATGTTCTTTGTCAGCGATAATGAAAGTATACAAGTGAGTTGATTGCAGACTGTTTTTGTGCTGGATGGTGGTACGACTCGGCATGTAGGTATTTATCTGTGTTGGTTTTTAGTACATTTGATGGCCAAAGGTACCGCTTTCTTAGAGAGAAGAACATCTAGGAAAGGGAGTTTTTCCTATGTCCATAGTGAAGTGGATATTTGGATGTTGATTGTTAAGGATAATAAGGAATTTACGGAGTTTGGCTCTGCCGTCTCTCCATATCACGAATGTATTGTCTACATAACGGAACCAAACTTTTGGTTTTTTGGATGTTTTTCTGAGAGCCTCTTTCTTAAAATGCTCCATGAACATGTTGGCGATTACAAGAGAAATAGGAGAATCCATTGCCGCTCCTGAAGTTTGTTCATAAAATTAGTTATTATAGGAGAAGTAAGTGATTGTTATGCAGTGCTCTATTAGCGGGATGAGGTTGGAGGAGACATCATGTGAGGTCTTTATTATGTTTAATGTCTTTTATTGGGACTTGTGTGAAAAGGATTCTACGTCGAAACTTACAAGCAGGTCTGTGGGACGTAGTCGAATTTTTTTTATCTTTTGTATGAAGTCCGTTGAGTTGGTTATGTGTGATTCGGATTTTCCAGTAAAGGGTTGTAGTGTTTGTGCTAGGAAGCGGAATAAGTTGTATGTCGAAGAGTTTATGGTGCTGACAATCGGTCTGAGGGGAGGATGTTTGTTTTGTGTACTTTTGATCTGTACAGTCTTGATGGGAGAGGAGTTGTAGATTTTAATGTTGATTTGGTTTGACTGGTAATGTTGCTTTTTTCCACTAGGATCTTGGTGTTCTGTGCGATTGTATTAGTTGGATCTTCGTCAAGCTTTTTGTATGCTTTGTCCGAGAGAAGGTTCTTCATCCTTTTCTTATAGTCTGACATGTTCATAACTACTGCCGTGTTACCTTTGTCGGCTGGAAGCACGATGATGTTTGTGTTCCTGTTCAGGTCTTGCTCTTGTCTAGTAATGTTTAGTGGAGGGGGTTTGAAAAGAATATTGGTTACCTGTTTGCGAATATTATTTGCTTGTTCTGATGGGAATCGGTAGATGGTTGACTCTATTTGACTAATAATCTCTTCTTTTGGAATTTTTCTAAATGCCACTGCGAAGTTTGGGCCTTTGGCAAGTGCAGATATGGTGTTTTAAGACAAATCTTTGTTGGATAGGTTCTTGACGATAAGTAGAGAAGGTTGTGGATTTTTATCAGGAACAAGGTTTATGTATTTCTGTTTTTGTCTTTCAGAGGATTGTGTGTGGGTTTTTAAAGTTTGTGCGTATGTAATACGATCCAGATATCATGACGCTTACAGAAAAACGGACGCGACAAAAAAGACATAACCAAAAATAACCAATAAACATGCAACCAAGACAACGGTAGGTCTCTCATCTACAACCAGACGAAAGATTCCTATCCATTCTCCCATATGATAAAAGAACAATAGATCGGATTAGCAGGATAATAAACAAATCACAATATCCGAATTATCTTCAAACCATCCAAAGAGATAGGAAAAATCTTAAGAAATCCTAAAGATCAAAGCCCTCCACTCAGCTCCGCAGGAGTATACAAAATACGAGGGCAAGTCAATAAATTTTTAGAAAAATATAGTAAAACTCCTTTTTTTTGATCGATTCATTTTTATTTCTTAACATAGTCTGCTTTCAGCTCGATACACGATCCAACGATTCTCTAACTTTTTCAAGCCGTCCAAATAATATGATTTGTCTAACCCTTCCTAAAATAAGCCTCTGTTTCGGCGATCAGCTGCTCTCTGGTAGTGAATCTCTTTCCTCCGAACCATTTCTTCAGGTTTGGAAACAGCAAATAGTCACCTGCGACTATTTCCTGTTTCCAAACCTGAAGAAATGTGACTAAATCTGCTGGACGAATATGCTGGATAGGGAAGCAATTCGTAGTGGAATTCGTTGAATTTAGCTATCGCTGTCGGGCATGTGTGAACCTGTGCATTGTCTTGATGGAGGAGCACTTTCTTCTTTTACAAATGGGGATGTTTTTTCTTTAATGTTGTTGAAACGATCCAATAAGGCTGCGTAGCGCTAATCCAATAAGGCGGCTAATCGCCATTGATCATTTGCTTCGATGGAAGGTAATCGATATGAATTATACCGCATGCATTCCAAAAAACTATGGCCATCACCTTTTCGGCCGACTTCACATTCTTCGCCTTCTTCGCAGCTGGTTCACTCGGTGAAGTCCATTGTTTTGACTGTTCCTTCATCTCGGGTGTGAAGTAATGAATCCATGTTTCGTCCATAGTAATGAATCGACGCAGAAATTCATTTGGATTACGTTGAAACATCTCCAAACATTGTTTTGAAATCGTCACACGGTCGCGCTTATGGTCCACAGTGAGCAAACGCGGCACTCATCTTGCCGATAGCTTTTTCCCCAATTGTTCGTGCAAAATTGAAATCACTGTGCCATGTGATAAGCCTGTGGCCTCAACAAGCTCGCGCACTTTCACTCGTCGATCAGTCAAAACAATATCGTGGACTTTATTGATGATTTCTGGCGTAGCAACCTCAATTGAACGTCCTGAACGAGGTGCATCACATGTGGCTGTACGACTACGTTTAAATTCATTCACCCAATTGTATACAGTCGCAAATGCTGGTGCAGATATGCTATGAACATCCAACTCGGCTTTGATTTCTTTCGGCGTTAAACCTTTCATATGTAGATATTTGATCACTGCACAAAACTCGTTTCTTTTCATTTTACAAAAAATACGAAGGTTGTTCGCTTTAATCGTCTACAGAAATGAAACCACGCGATGAATTCCGTTCAAAATTTGACAGTAATCAGCAGAAAGATGCTACTTGTCAAAAAGTAATAACAAATCCCTCTGATTTTCTAAGAACTTATTGACTTGTCCTCGTACCTTGTTTCTACGGGCAAGGTAAATACATTGGAAAAACCGGGAGAATGGTTAATCTACGGATAAAAGAACATCAACTTGATGTCAGGCTAAAACACGCCACATAGTCAGTATTATCAGAACACAACATCGAAACAGGACATCAAATACTGTTTGACAAAATGACTACAATAGCCAACATTACATCATACATACATATTTTCCAAGAAAGTATAGAAAAGTCATAGAGATACATAAATGCCCTAACAATCTAAATAGAGATAATGGTTACAACATAAATAAAATATGGAAAACCATTCTCCCAGTTATTGAAGACCGATCAATTTCCCTTACCCCCCCCCCCTCTCCTCTCATAATTCTCTTTTTCCCCCTCACCACTCCAAGAAGTAGCATAATATAAAAGAAACGGAGGAACAGCTCAGTATCAGGCTGTTCCTGATGAAGTGGACTACAAGGTTCACGAAACATTGGCATTCCAAGAATGAATCTGGATACGGAGAAAATCCGCGAAAACATAATCTTTATATAAGATTGAAGAATTTGTACTTGACGTACTCCTAAAGTGAATCTCCACAGCAATTCCTCTAAGTTTTTTAATATTTTTTGACTCTAATACTCATTTATTATATTTAAGGTCAAAATATCGTTGATCATCTAGCTTATTAACTGGTTATGGAGATGTTGGAATATAACCACAGGATGAAGATTTTTATGCATTTTGAGTAATACTCTCACTGATGAAGACTAGAAGTTAACTGAAATGTTTGACAAATATATTATTTATACAGGATTGTCAATCGAAATAAATGCCCATTATTGCAGCGCCGATTCCTAAACGCCCATTTGTTAATTGTTACTTTTTCTATTCGGTAACGAGTAACTATAACTTGTTATTTTTTAAAGTGACTTTCCATTCCGTAGAAATACAATGTTTGATAAGTATATCGATAAATCCTCTGCACGTGGACAGAATGAACCAAAGAGAAGAAAAATTTTCTACCATTTTGCAATATTCGCAATAGTTAATAAGATATTAATTGCTAAAAATTGCCGAGAATTAGTGTCTTCAATAACTTTTTAGTCAAATACTATTAGGCCAGTCGCTAAAGGTTTTAAAAAGGAAGAAATTATTTACTATTTTATTGTTTTAATCGACAGTCCGAGGTATAAAAAGACTAAATTTGAAAGTATATAACATTAAAAGGGGCACTTGGAAGATATAATATTTTTCTTTTGGTTTTTCAATTAAATTTGAAAAAGAAAAGAGATCGAAAAATAACAAGAGAGTTTTTTTGATGCTGCTGAAATTTTTTACAAAATGAGTTTCTAACGAGCTTTGTATTATGAATAGAATCGGAGATACAGCGGTTTGAAAATTAATGAAATTTCTTGAAAAAATGGTAAAAATAAGTACTTTTCAGTTATTGCCTTTTACGTCGTTTTGCGTTCATCTGAGAGTAAAAAGTGACATAAGATAATTTAAAGTAGACATTTTACTAAAAAAAACGAGCTTAAATTGAACTCAATACGGTTAATACTTCCAGAGATATCGAACTCCAGAGTAGACACTTTTTTGGCAAAATTTGTCCATTTTGTATATTACTTGTTTTTTTTTCTTATATATAATGCTTTTCGCAAAGAATCATTCGGGCCGGTTTCACCAACGCAAATTACTTAATTGGCCGTGGAACTGACTAATTGTGTTTGATGTTTAGTAGAATCAGTACAAAATTATTTTTTAAAAAAAGTAAAAAGAGGCGCTAAAAAATGTGCTTTTCGAATAAAACTTAAATATTCAACCTAATTAATAGTAGTTTTAATTTTTCTTCAAAGATATTTTTATTAAAGATATTATTATTCTCTATTGAAGATCTTTTTATTTCAACCCAAGTAATAACAATTTTAATTCTTTGTCAGAAATTACTACTCGAAAAAAATTAATGTATCAAATGAAAAATTAAAATAGATACTACAATCCAGATACTACAATCTTAACTAATCAAGTTATATTCTACCAAATTAAAAAGTAAAACGCAAGTTGTACTATCTTTTGTTACTTAACTTTAATGATATGTATCATTTGTATAAAAGATTTTATATCAACGAAACTGGCGCCAAATTAAATTCCACATAATTTTAAATATCATTCGTAAAAAAGATTTGATATCAACAATTGGCGAAAAGTTAAATTCCATGTAATTCGGATAGTAAATTAAATAAATAATATCAATTTTAATGATATATATATATATATATATATATATATATATTATTCCTATAAAAGATTTAATATTAACAATTAGCGTCAATTTAAATCTCATACCAAATAAAGTAAAGAATACAATTCATAATTGCGTTCTTTTACGAAAAAAAATCCTCAATTTATTGTGTTAACACTCAAATTTAGGTGTTTACTATCAAAGTTGAGTGTTGAGCATTAATAGTTGGGTGTCAGTTGAGTGAGACCATGAATATTCGGTGTTGCCTTGGTGTAAACACTCAATATTAAGTGTCAGTTAAGCGTTGAGCATCAATGTTGAGTGTCAGTTGGGTATGACCATTAAATTCGATGAATAGTTTGGTGTATATACCATACTATATACCGAATTTGATGGTAACACTCAATCGCGGTTTACTCATGATACTCAATAGATGTGTAAATCATAAACGGCTTAATAACCTTTAAATATCATTTTCAAAATTGAATGTAAGTGTCACTTAAATTTTATAATTGAAAATTAACGTTGAAATGTCGAATATAGATGCGCCGCCAGATTCATTTATGAAAAAAATATATTTTAATATTATATGCATGAAATATCTTTTTGACAAACTTTATCTACGTTGCGATCGAAAATATCATTCGAGTGCCCCCGAGTGAATCGTTTTATCCTTGTTATCTAATGTGAAATAAAGATAATATAAAACACAGGGGCATACAGATGATGTTTCCAAACGCAGCCTAGATAAAGTTTGTCAAAAAGATGTTTCACGCAGTCCTAAAGATGTTGAAGCTCTATTGAGATATATCACAGTTATATATATTAACATTCAGTATTTTTGGATCATTAAAGCAGCAGTTCCCATACAATTGCAGTGGTCAAGCACCATTGGATGAGGTACGATATTGGATGGGTGATCGCTTGTGAGAAAAGTAAGGAAATTAATTCCAAAATGAGGGAGGGAGCGTGATTTTTTAATTATAATTTTCTCGTGTGTATTTCGGAAAATATTGCAAATTAATAATATTATTTTAGGAATAAAACAGATTTAATTAATTTTATATAATAAAGCCATTTATTTTGGTTTTCTTTGGGCGTTAACCTTTAATTAGATGTAACCTTCAATTGATGGTCCGAAATTGCGCTCAAAATTGAGCGTTTCTTAAAAGGTTTGTTCGCATCGCATACTTCAAATTAACCCAGAGAACACTTGGATCACAGGTAAGGTGGCGGTTGGAACAGTTACATTCATGTGCTCCAATGTTCAGTGACACGAACGGATTTAGGACAAATGAGCCTGTCACCTAATTTAATCCGTGAGACTACTTAAACTGATCGGACATGTGTCTTGTTATGTTTTGGTTATTTTGTGTTACTTCAATTATTTGAAAAGCGTTGTTAATAAATATAAAAGTTATATTATTGTATATTTTTATATTATATTATATTTTATTTTATTGTATTACTATTATTTTATTTTATTTTTTAATTTTTTAAATTTTATTTATTTTATTTATTTATTTTATTTTATTTACTTATTTATTTTAAGAATTAATTATTTACATATTTTAATATGTCATTCAACATTATTAAGATCGTTTCGAAGATGCGAATAAGCACCAAAATTTGTTAAATTGCTAGTCAATTTAACTTGTGATATTACTACAGTAATTTAGTTAGCGTTTCAAGACCAAAAAATCATTTCAGCGCGCGTTTCTAAGAACTACATATGTAGTATATAAATTCACACAAGACCATACGAGCATTTAAGATCCAGCTAGTTTAAGCTTTGATTCCTATAATTTGTGTTATAAAAAACAATANTTTTTTATTTTATTTTATTTTATTATTTTATTTTATTAATATTATATTGTATTGTTATATTATATTTTTATATAATATTTATATCAAAAATTTATTAAATGCGTTTTTATACAAAATGAATCTGAAATACTTTTTTCGATACAATACGTTTTCAACCATTACATGTGTGCGTAACATGCCCCAATCGTACCACTTTCTGAGGTGAGGCAAATGGAGCATGCTCTTAAGTCCATGGAGTATGCTCTAACGCGACGTGAACATTTAATCGCCATATTGATTCCAATGACGCAAACGTATTGGAGCGTTTTGAACATGTTGGAAAGGATTAAAAAATACCCTCAATTTTGGGCGTTAAGGGGATGCTGGAGTGTCCTATTTTATCATTCAATTTCATATACGCCTTTCTCGTAACTATGTTTATGGATTGAAAAATCCTTCTCCACAATTAAAGTATCGACAACACAATTCGCCAGCTACATTTGAATACGAAAAACGAAAGAAAATTAAAGACTTACAGTTTTGTTATCGGCTTCTGTAGTCAACACATCACAATATGTGTTGCATATAAGAGTTTCAGATCTTGCACGTTCATAAAAAATAGCTGGCGAATTGCGGAAAACCTAAACGAACAATCCTATGCTTTTAGAAACACAATAGGAGTTTTAGTATAAGAGAAAAGCGAAAATTTCGTTTGTATATTACGAGTGAAATTGACGTGAAGCCATGAAACTAAGTATTTTAGTTCCGCGATATTCCGAAAGCGGCGCTATCATGAAAAGTGCGTCGCTGAACCATAGAAATGATCTGAATTATCGACCTACTCAGGCCCATATCAATAAACGTGCTCTGGTCAAAGTTTTTTCTTTTGAGAGGAAAAATAATAATAAAATAAATATGATATTAGTTATTTCAATTTTGTTGAAATAATTTCTTACTAATCAAGAAACATACTATATTATTTACATATGAATACAAATGAAGATAATTATTTTAATTACACTGTTCCGTCTTTTACGTTACATTTTATTTAGTAAATTATTGATGCATATATATATATAAAATAACATATATATATATATATAT
>JAANIC010003944.1:28486-95470 GCA_017607545.1 Acromyrmex charruanus | reverse complement strand
GTTTTTTAAAGAATAATTTAACAAAGTCTTTCACTTCATCATTTGAATTGAAGTGATGGCCACCCAAACTTTCCTTTAACTTAGGAAAAAGATAAAAGTCACTTCAAAAGTTCAATTCAAATGATGAAGTGAAAGACTTTGTTAAATTATTCTTTAAAAAACAGGGCACGGATTTTTATAAACTAGGTTTGTCAAAGCTTCAGAACAGATATAAAAAATGTATTCAAGTCCAAGGGGACTATGTAGAAAAATAGTTTATAAGTCAAACAATAAATACATATGTTACTTTAACCTAAAAATTGTGTTTTGCTTTTTTCCCGGAGCAGGGAAACTTACTTTTTGAACACCCCTCGTATATTGGAACACTGCCTACACTGCATGTGTACATAATACAATTGTATTTCTAAGGTCCGATTCTACAAATATAAGATTAACTTCAATTAAGGTTTATTTTTTTCTCAATTCTAAAATTGGGAAATTTTCCAAAATAAATTTTACATTTGTGGAACCGACCCTAATACACGTCCCTGCTAAGATGGTAATGTAGGAAACGGAATAAAAATATCGATAATTAATCGATCGAATTTCCTGCATGATCATATTAACTCAGAGGGCGTAAGCATCTTATACATTGGAAATAAAAACCTGTAATATCGACCTTGATTAACTTCAGCCTTCGCTCCAGCATCCCCTTAAACACTCAAAAAGAACACTCAAATTTGGGTGTTAAACACTTTAAAAACGTTAAAATTTGGGTGTAATTTCGGACCGTCAATTGAAGGTTACACTCAATTAAAGGTTAACGATCAAAGAAAATCATCAAAATAAATGGTTTTATTATATAAAATTAATTAAATCTGTTTTATTCCTAAAATAATATTATTAATTTGCAATATATTTAGTAGTATAACAGTGGCGGTTCTAACCCTGGTCCTTTGAGGGGGATGCGGAGCGCGAGGAGTACTCGTAGACGTGGAGGGGAAGGCGTGGCGGAAGGGAGGGAAGGCCCGGCGCTATCGGTGTTTACTGATATGATGATACATGCCGCCATGTTGTGACGTCACGTATCATTGGGGACTGCCGCCAGCGCCACCTCCGCCGCTGCCGCGGATCCCACCGCCACACCCACCTCAAAATGCGTCGCGGTATTATAATATGAACTTTTGTCTAGGAGATCGGTCGCACATCATCGATGTGTCGACTGTTACACAAAGCGCCATTAATGAGAGGTAGATGATGAAATCATATTGCGTTCTCACAGTTCTTTCTTTCAAGGTCAGAAGCGTCGATAATGATATTTATCTAGGAAGAACCGCGAGATCAGTGATACGTCGCAACGCGTTAAGAGAGAGAGACGCCGATAACGATATTTTTTCTAAGAAGAGATCGGTGACTTGTCGTTGATGCTGCGATCCAATAGGAAAGGTAGACAAAGGGACAAAGAAGTCGCAAATGGAATATATAATGGATCATAAGCGCGCGGCACCAGTTGGTGCTTTTAAAGATTACCGAATTGATCGCAATAAATATAATGAAAAGTATGGCTGACTATCATGCAGACGTTGAGGACATGGATGGTGTAAATGCAGACAAGTTATTTGAAGCAATGGAAATAAAATTTGAGAACATAATGGACGATATAGAGTTTGAGAATATCGGAAACATTATAGACAAGGATAGAGTCGACGTAGCAAAATATATTAGAAATGTGGATGAGGAACAGTTTGCGAATATTAGAGACGAAGTGTTTGAAGTATTTGATGAAATGGAAATAGACTTTGAGAATATAATGGACCAAGAGTTGTCCGACAAAAAAATGCTATCCGACGATAGTGGATGTGCTAGTGATATGAACGAATATTGAAATGGATCGCGTAGAAAAATTCGTGTCGTCTCCAGAAATTCGTACGTTGAACGCTCGTATTAAGCACTGTGTGATCTACAATTATTATATAACGGGTGATTCTTTAACCATATGTACATCATGATTCGTATAGCTGATATTAACGATGGAATGTATCACGTCAAGGAGCATGAGATCAGTTCTTTCGGTAGACTAGACGGCAGGTCGTGCACGAATTGCAGACTGCCTTTGTACATTATATTCTCGTGCAGTATGTGCTCACTTTGCACACATTAAAAAAAAATGAATGCAAAAACCTGAAGACTGTGATCCGCGGAGGAGAGACAAAGATTTGCGAATATTGCCGGTGCAGTTCCTACGCGATTGAGAAACAGGTACACGTATGAAACAGGGAGTCATCATCAATGACGATAACGATGATAAAAAGGAATATTGGTTTGGACGGTTAGGAGACGAAACGGTGCACATTGATTTCAAAAAGAGATTTTGGTACAAAGTTTTTGGTTTAATAAAAGAACAGTGTTATCACTCAATGAAAAGTAAACAAAAGATTCAATATAGCTGCAGGCTAGTATTAAGATTCTTGCGGGTGGTAAGAAGTGCGTTGAAGTGATGATAACGGACAAGTTAGTGATGCCATACTACGACCATGAGGAGAATCCTGCTAAAAAAGTGTTTCGTGACTTGTGTGATAAGTACAGAAAGTCAAGTAAGAGCGTGGTCCAGTTAATTTATAAAAAAATGTATTAAATAAAATTTTTATATGCATATATGTATAGTACTCAAATCAAAGATGCAATTACATTAGTAATGCGACTAGTCACCATCGGCATCGATAATTGCCTGCATCGATAATTGCCATCTTCGAGACATGCTTTCGACCAAATTAACGGCATATTCTAACGATAAGGTTCTCCAAATCCGTCGAATTTCACGAGATAGCTGCTTTAAAGTGTAAATGAGTTTTCCACGAAGCTTGTGCTTAATGTATGCCCACACATTTTCGATAGGATTTGCGTCGGGCGACTGCGACGGCCAATCCAGTGTAACTATGCCAGATTGCTGTTTCCATTCAGAGCTTGCTGCGGTGTTTGGGATCGTTGTCCTCCTGCAGAATCCAATCCTCATTTTTGTCGATGAACCAACGTTCGGCAGACGGTAACAAAGCCTTTTTGTAGATTTCGAGCATTTTCTCGGCGTTCAGGTTGCAAGTAAACAAGTATAAAATGCCGAAATCCTGCTTTGAAAAGCAGCCCCAAAGATGCACCTTTACTTCATGGACCTTAACGGTCCGCTCGACAATTTTATTTCTGGAAGTTGACCAGGCTCGTTTGAGAGTACAACGTACCCATTTGGAACATTCGTCAATAAAAATTACGTTGCTAAAGTCTCGATCAATGTTCTCGCGCGTCCAAACGAGTCGTTTCGTCACATGTTTTTCATTCAACAGAGGTTTCTTTACTGTGTTGCACCATTTCATGTTATTAGCCTTGAGATAGGTTCGAATAGTTTCGTACGATATATCTAAATTTTTCTGCTTCAATTTGCTTGTCCTTGAAGCAGTGTTAAACCAGGATTCCGCGAAAACAGATTCACTATTTTTTTTATCGTCTTTTTTGTCCACTTTGCATATCGAGCATGTTCCAGTAAATCATCGACATTTTTTGCCACATTATATCGCTGCACCCACTTCTGTACGAATGATTTCGACTTTTACATATATTTAGCAGCCGCTAATTGTGACATTTTTGGACCTTTCGGGTGAGTGTAGAGGAACACAGCTTCATAGCGTGATGCGTATTTGGTACTCATGGCGCTTAATGTGATTCTCTTAAGAAAGAAAATCTTCAATGACAACTGAATCTTTCTTGATAATGCATCAAGGACAAAGGTGCCCTCTATGGATTCATGTTAGATTTAGGGCGATATCTTTTATTAGCTTTGAGTAAGGCCGACTATTCTCTTATTTGACTTACTGTATATGCGTAATCAATTATGCTACCACTATAAAGAGTGCACTTTAGTAGACGAACATAATACCAAGGTGATAAAACATTATGACATTCTAGATGTAAAACGGAGTTGCAACGTGTGTGAATGAGTCACGTGCAAGTGCTCCGTGTAAGAATGTATGATCTAAAGAACTGTGAAAAAAAAAACATGGAAAACCACGAGTGAGTGGAACGCGAACTGCTGGAACAGTGCGGCCAGGTCGTTACTCTGGTGAAGTGTTTCGCGTGGCTGTAGCAATGCGACGAGTGCATCGAGCAGCTCGAAGAACTTTGTCGTCCCAAGTGTCCGCACCTCGCCATTGGATACAGACAATCCACGGTGGAGAGGATCGCGAGACTCGCGGGTGTAAAGTTGAAATTGGAGCGACGTTTCGTGCACATTGATAGCGAGTACGCGAGTGGCGAATATGCGAGTGGCAACGAATGATCTCTTGTCTGGCAAGAAATCAACGCCGCGTTCGAGAATCGTATAGTGACAGGTGCGGTGATAAACTCTAATCACATCGAGCCGCGGCGGTTTTTAGAAGGCGCTGGCGATGTAGTACTCGAGCCAATGCTAGACACTGTAGAAAGACACGGCAGTGTAAAAGTGAACACCGCGATCAACGGCGAGTTTGCGACGAAGGATAAACGTGCTGATAAGAGCATAATTACAAAGAACAGTGATATATATCGTTGCACTGATATGCGCGAGTGGTACGAGCGACACGTTGCCTATCCTAGCATCGCTCGAAGAATTCCAGCAACGCGACAGCGGGTGGGCATTGTCGCGAAACCTCAATTTGATAGTGAATAAGCATAATCCAATGCACGCGGGATGTCACATCGAAGTGCCGCGAGAAATAGCGACGAAACGAGCGGTGATCAATGTTTTTTCAATGGACAATGCATGTTTCGCGTGGTCGGTGGTCGCCGCTGTGTAGCTCGCAGAAAGATACGAGAGCAGGAAATATTTTTGTAATCAGTAAGTATAATAAAAATATCCAATAACAAAACAGTAAAAAGAAATAGAAAAATAATTTCTTTATTATTTGCAGGTGCCTTCATTACTTCAGTTCGTGCGAAAAATTGCAGTCGCACGAAGTGGACTGCCAGAAGATCAACAACTGTGCCATCCGACTGCCGAGCGAGGATGACAGGTGGCTCGAATTCGGCAACTATAACAACCGGAAACGAGTGTCGTTTATGCCGATCTGGAATGCGTCATACGGAAGATGGAATCCGACAAGGAAGACGCGTCGTCGTACGCGTATCAACAGCATGGAGCGTTTAGCATAGGCTACTATGCTAATAGTGCGATGCGCGTATGACGACACATTATCGTCGTATCTTCCGTCGCGATGAAGACGTATATCGTGGTTCGAGCGACAACTCAATAATTTGGCACAACGTGTGAAAAATATCGTATACGCCAATGTGCCCACGGAAACGTTATCTAAACAGCAATGGGAAGCTTACCGTAGCGCGACGCGTTGTCACGTCTGCGAGAAACCGTTCGCGCCGGACGATACGCGGGTCCGCGATCATTGTCATCTCACTAGTAGATACCGCCGTCCAGCGTATTCGAGAGAATTATAATTTAAATTATAAAAATTCATTCATATTTTCCAGTCGTATTTCACAATTTATCAGGCTACGATGCGCATTTTAATTAAAGAAATTGCTACCGCGTACGATGGACATGTAGATGTACTACCGATAACCAAAGAAAAATATATTTTGTTTACTAAACATGTCGATAGTACCAAAGACAAAAATGAAAAGAATTTTCAGAAGAATTGTGTAAAATTAAGGTTCACTGATTCTTTCAAATTTTTAAATGCAAGCCTCGATAAATTGGCGTCGTATCTCGACAAAGATAAATTAAAAATTGTACGTTCCGAATTTCCAACATTTTCAGACGAAGAATTTAAATTACTCACACGAAAAGGTGTCTTTCCGTACGAGTACATTGATTGCGTCGAAAAATTGCAGGATACGCGCTTACCACCGCGCGAATTATTTTTCAGTTGACAGGCGACACAGTATCCGTGAGCGATTACGCTTACGCCGCGAACATCTGGAAGCGATTCTCCATCCGAACGCTCGGCAAGTACAGTGATCTGTACTTGAAAACGGATGTCTTGTTATTAGTCGACATTTTCGAAAATTTCTGCAATAGTTGCGTTGTGAGTTACTGTCTCGATCCCGCGCATTATTATACATTACCAGGTTTCACGTGGGACGATGTCATGTTGAAATATACACGCGTAAGATTCAAGTTGCTCATCGACATTGATATGGTCATGTTCATCGAGCGCGGTATACGCGGCGACCTCAACCAATGCTCCAGCAAATACGCACAAGCTAATAACAAGTACATGTGTTCGTTCGATCCATAGAAACCGTCGTCGTACTTGATGTATTACTATGTGAATAATCTGTACGGATGGGCGATGTGTTATCATACGCCGAATTTTGATGGGTCGAAGACGCTGCAAACTTTGATGTGAGCGCGATCGCTCCAAAATCACCTATCGATTATATTCTCGAGGTCGATCTCGAGTATCCGCAGCATCTACACGACCGACACATTAACCTATCTTTCTGTCCAACGCGCGATAAATCGTCCGGCAAGCGCGAAAATAAACTTCTAGTGATAGTTGTATGATAAGCAGCGTCATCCACTATCGCAATCTGCAGCTCGTACTCGTCACGGTTTTTGCGTAATAAAGATCCACTGGGTGCTACAATTCGTTCATTCTCCATGGCTCTGTAATTACATTGAACTCAATACACAATTTAGAACGCTCGCGAAAAACGATTTCGAAAAAAATTTGTATAAACTATTTGTATGAACAATGCGATATTCGGTAAGACCATGGAGAATGTGCGCAATCACGTTGATGTAAAATTAATAACAAAATGGAACGGACGGTATGGCGCGGAAGCAATAATCGCGAAACCAAATTTTCACAGCCGCAGCGTCTTTGCGAAAAATTTGATTCCCGTCGAAATGCGCAAACTCGAGGTGAAGTTCAACAAGCCGATTTACGTGGGTATGTGCATACTCGACATATCGAAAGTTTGCTACGAATTTCACCACGAGTACATGTCACCGATGTATCGCGACAAATGCAAGATCATCGACACGGACAGTTTTATTTACTATATAGAATGCGACGATGTTTACGAGATTATGAAACGCGATATCGCTAGATTCGACACGAGCGATTATCCGGCAGACAATATGTACGGTATGCCTCTAACGAAAAAAAATACTCGGCCTGATAAAGGACGAGAATAACGATGTATTAATGACCGAATATGTTGGACTCAGAGCGAAGATGTACGCGGTGAGAGTGGATGGCAAGGACATTAAAAAGGCGAAAGGCATAAAGAATAACGTCGTAGCGTGAACGATAACGTTCGATAATTACACGCAATGTTTAAACGAAGAGATTGACGAAATGACTCGCCGTCAATCGTGTATACGATCTAAATTACACGAGGTGTACACGAAATCCGAATCGAAAATCGCTCTAAGTCCATACGACGACAAACGATACGTCGTACCGGATGGAAACGTTACCGTGGGGGCATTGGCGGATATCTTCGTAATATATGTATTATATGTATTATATGTAGTATATATTGCTATTATGTATTACTTGCAATTTACACTTTTTTTTACATTTATACAAGTATTATTAGTATGTTTTATGTATTACGATTTTACTTTCATATAATACATATCGTATGTTTTTGACATTTATATACGTATTATATACTACGAGGGGTGTTCAAAAAGTAAGTTTCCCTGCTCCGGGAAAAAAGCAAAACACAATTTTTAGGTTAAAGTAACATATATATTTATTGTTTGACTTATAAACTATTTTTCTACATAGTCCCCTTGGACTTGAATACATTTTTTATATCTGTTCTGAAGCTTTGACAAACCTAGTTTATAAAAATCCGTGCCCCGTCGAAAATGTTCTCCAACGATTCTATCGTCGGTACGATTATCATACGCGGAGGTTATCGGCTGTTCATGATCGTGCCATCGATCATCGGATTTACGCGGGGTCGCGGAACGCTCGAACGTCTCACTCGCTTTCTCTCTCTCTTCCTCCTCCTCTTCCTCCTCTTTTTCTTCCTTTCTCTCGCACTTGGGGGTAGACGCTGTCGTCATTATTGCGCGACTGTCTCTTTATTGCGCGCACACCGGGGCTGTCAACGATCTGTCGCAGTGGTTTGATAATAGGCTTAAAATGTCTGTCCAATGCCATGTCCAATCCTCCTCGATTCTACCGGTTTTCAGAACGATGTTTCTTACGGATCGACTCGCTCGTCTTCTCGATCTCCCTTGCGATTTTTTCACGCTCGCGCACATCAGTCATGTTCGTCTCTGGCGAAGTATTGACAACGATTAGTCATGTTACAGTATCGCGAACTTGTTAAATCCCTTTCTGTATCTCCCGTCTTTAAGCGCACTATCCTTGTCTATTACTAAAAATCCATATTTTTTTTGCTAACAGTCATGGCACAACGCACAAAATTCGTCGTATGATATAGTCAGTATTCACGTGATTGTTGTAAACGTGTTTCAAGTTGGTACAATCCTGTTTGAACAGGATCAGCAGGTTCGCGTTGTCGCGTATCAGATGTTTAGGTATTCTCGCGTACGTCTGACAGAGATAGGAGCAGTTCGTGTGGCGACCCATCGAAAAGTATTCTCTCACCGCATCCTGCTTGTAGCACGTCATCAAAGATAAAAATAGACTTTGGACGCGCCTCGTTCGGTGGAACGACGTCTCTGTTGTTGGAAAATGTAAAGTAGCCGATTTTATCGATAGACGTAAATAAATTTTCGAGATATCGATATTTTGGCTGTTGCAGTGATTTTGAGTAGACGTACACGGTCTCGAAACGTACGCCGTTTGGACTCTCGAGCAAACTTATGAGAACATTGGTTTTACCACAATTCGACGGGCCGCAAATGATCGTGCGTATAGTACTCGGCAGCATTTCGCCGTGCTTGCGCTTCTCCGCGCTGTCTTTCATCATTTGCGATTTCGCGTTACAATTTGTGACGCGTATCGTACAGGGTTGCAGCACGAATTTCATGCTCACACTAAAGGCTACGCGCTCTCGAATTATTGTTTAAAGATGTGCGAATCCGCGAATCGCGCAGTAGCAAAATCTCGCGCTGTGTCATCCTTCCGATATTCGAGACTTGAGCGCCGAACAGTTGCAATATATATACCGAAGGTCGTACTCTTACGCGTGCACGGTGACTACGTCTGGGACAAGCTTCCAGAACACGTGAAAGTAGATTCGGAGGTTCGAGCTTATCGTCGCTGCGATGGACACTACAATCAGCCGTGGCAGCGGACGCATATCGACAGTTCTACATCGAAAATAAAGGACTGTAGCAACGTCGGCGTCGCGCGGCAGGTCTGCTGAATTGAGCGATAAACGCGCTTCGTTTCGAGTTACATATTCCGGACTACCAGTTTTACGGTCCGGGTACTCGGCTTACGAAGCGATTAGCCAGAGGTGACGGACATAAATCCACTGGACGCGGCGTGCCGAGAACATGACATTGCGTATTATCGGAGTAACGATCTCATCGATAGACATACGGCGGACAAGGTACTCGCCGATAAAGCGCTAGGACGCGTCGTCGCGAAAGATTCGGCTCTGAGCGAGAGAGCCGCCGCAGCTGCTGTCTGGGCAGCGATAAAAGCCAAGACTAAGATCGGCACGGGCATGAAATCGAAGAAGAAGACGACGAAGAAAAAGGCGACGAAAAAGTGGATACTTCCGACGGCGAAACGAGGCGGTGCGTTACTGTTTTTGCCAATGTTGAGAGCGCTCGGGTCCTTGATCGGCGGAGTGACTGAACGTGGTGAAAGCGGTAAACGACAGCAAAGCCGCGCGACGACAGCTCGAAGAGCTGCAACGTCACAATCGCGCGATGGAACAACGTCGCGGACTGTATCTCGCTTCGTACAAATATGGACACGGACTATATTTCGGCTCATACAAATGTGGACAGGGCGTAGCTGCAAAGAAAAAAAAAATGACAAAAAGACGATAAAAATGCTTCTGGCGCAACTACCAATGTACAATTAAATGAGCTCGCGAAACGTATGCGCGTACCATATTTTAGAAGCGTTTTCATGCGTAACACGTTACCGACGAGCGACGCACGTTGAAACGAAAGCGAATCTGGACGATGCGACAGGACCTGGTATTCACTAGGTAGCGTACGCGAAGAGGAACAATCGCGTCGTGTATTTTGACAGTTTCGATAATCTTCGATCGCCCAAGGAACTGGTGCGATATTTCGGGAACGGTGCTACGACGATAGAGTACAATCGCATCCTATCAGAGTTTCTGCGGACAGATGTGACTGCGGTTTCTACAAATGGTAAACGCGCGTGAATTTAAAAAGCTCGACAAGGTGCTGTGAAATCTTAGTATTAGTCGAACGCTTTTTCCGTCATGTCGTTGACGCTTACGCTAAGCGGAAAGAACACCGTCCTCGCAGCGAATTACTTCCCCGCCATAGATTTGAGTGACGGAGATTACGAACTCAGTCTGGCGATTTTTGAGACTTACTACACGATACCGAACGTGAACGAATCGAACAACTTTTATTAAACATATATAACAAATTTTATTTCGCCAAAGACAACGCGGAAATTACAATTCCCGAGAGTTCGTACGAAGTATGAGACATAAATGAATTTCTGAAACGCGCGATTTTATGAAAACGTCTGCTCCGCGACGCACTTGAAACCGTTGATGTAGTGCGTGATGACAATAACAATGACACCGATGATGATAATGGTGAGGGTGGAGAATATCCGATTACGCTCCGCGTAAACTACAACACGATGAGATGCGAGATTAGATGTGCGTATAGAATAAACTTTGGCAAGCCCAACAGCATTGGATCGCTGTTGGCATTCTCGTTGAAGCGTATACTGCGGCCGCGAAGGTGGCACGAATCGGACGTGTCGATCAACATAATGAACGTAAACGTTATCCATGTAGAGTGTAACGTGACCGCGGGCGCGTACAGCAACGGCAAAAGCGCGCACACGATACATGAATTTTCGCCGAGCGTGCCGCCAGGATATAAGATATTGAAGAGGCCGACACAAATCATTTACCTGCCGATCATCGCACGGAGCATTACGGATTTAACGATACGCATCGTCGATCAGAACAGATGATTGCTCGATTTTCGAGAAGAAGAGATCATTGTTAGTAGATTGCACGTAGATGGCGACAGTGATAACGTGAGCGTGAGATGCTCGTGCTGAACGGAATGGAGCGTACGCAGAGATAATGCATTCTTTACAAGGCCGATTTACAAGCGGTGTCACAGCTTGACAACACTCGCTCATCCAGCTGCATCAAGAAGAAAAAGAAACTCAGCGCGTCGAACGTTACATTATAAAGTCTTTGGGATCCGCAGTGCACAACATTTGAGATGACTGATATCTTAAACATTAAAGACGAGTCGATCTTCAACGATCGCATCGTCAAGATTGAGAGTCACATGTACAGCCCGTTCGCCAATACCACGTTTGGGTACAGCGACGAAATAAGAATACCCATACAGCAACAGGATCTATACACACTGCCGTACGAAAGCTTTCTATACGTCGAGGGAAAACTGACGAAGAACAAAGTGATCCAGGGTGCTCACGTGGCATTGGGAAATAATTGTGTCGCGTTGATATTTGATGAGATTCGATATGAATTCAATAGTGTGGAGATTGACCGTAACAGAAATGTGGGCATAATTGGCACGTTCAAAAACTATGTAACAATGTCATCCGACAGAAACGTGATTCTACGGAATGCCGGCTGGGATGCGTAGACTACTGCAGCCGGATACTTTAATTTCTGTGTACCGCTCTACGTATTGCTGGGATTTTGCGAAGATTATAAACGCGTGGTAATCAACGCTCGTCACGAGTTGATTTTAATATGAGCGCGCAACGACAAAAATTGTCTGACGGGAGATCCAGCGACAGAGCCAACGCTCGAATTGTTCAAAGTACAGTGGCGAATGCCGCATGTGTTATTGAGCGAGATAAATAAGTTGTCGATGCTGCTTTGGAGAGCTGATGATATCTGAGCATAGCTTTTCGCTCGTGGGATCTATACGAGTTTCCGCTTTTGTAGAGCACAACCAAACATTCGTGGGCCATCAAGACGACTATTCAGCTCGAGAAGCCGCGCAACGTTATTTTCGCTATGCAAACAGGTCGAAAAAACGTCATGTTCGTATAAGTCAATTCGACGACTGCAAATTAATCAATGCGAAACTCTATCTGAATTCGGAATGTTATTCGTACGATGACTTGAATTTGGATTTTGATAAAAACAGATGTGTGATTTTGTACGACTTGTACGCGCGTTTCTACAAGGGCTACTACGGATACGAATATCTCGAACCGAGTCTCACCTTTACAACTTTTTTACGTAATGACCCGTTCATGATCATCGATTGCTCTCGACAGAACGAATTGGTTAAGAGTGGCACCGTGGACGTGCGATTAGATTTTGAATGTAAAGAGAACGTACCCGCAAATATAACAGCCTATTGTCTCATCATACACGATGATTCAGTATAATCCATTGACCAACGTGTGCAAAATCATCTAAGTGCACTTCTAATATGGTATAAGATCTATGATACGTCGTAATCGACCGCAATCGACCGCAGTCTTCTCGACAACATGCTCATGTTTGTGGATCTGCAAGGATTCATCGTTAACAAGAAATTTATCGTGAAGGTGGTACTGAAACAAGGGGTCGTTCTCACACATTACATTTTTACGAGTTTCATGCCATGGAAATTTTTGACAAGATCCGACAGGTCTTGCGCTTCCTGATTGACTGCTTATCACCATGGATTGCGATGGGAGGACGGGATGGTCCTGTACAACAAAGCGAAACGCCTGATCACAGCAGGCATTTGAAGATGATACGTTAAGGGACGCGAGAAGAACTGTGGAACTTGCTTTGGACGATGAGCGAGAACGCATGTACATCGAGATGGACGCATGTACATTTTGGATGCAGTTTACGAAGACATGGAATCTTTAACCAAGCTGGATGTTGCTAATACTATGCGATGTGGACAACATCGTTCAGAATTGCGCGTTACAAAATGTATTGAAAATATTAGGTATAGTAAAAAAAAATCCATTATTTTTCCAATAGATGGCTTTAGTAATCTGTATCTCGTAACGCGACAGAAATGCGTCTTCACGCGGCCGCTCTTAAGGGCGACACACAATCACAAAACGATAATTGGGCGCCAGGCACGAGTGAGCGTGCCACTCTTTCTCGAAATTGCGCGGTATTCCCTCTACGCAATATTCTAGCGAGCTGTGAATGTTGACGGGCTCTCAACCGATAGCTCAGCCTCGGAAATGGCAGAGGGGGCAGTTCGTGGTCGAAGATAGCGGATCATTTGGAGAGGCGAACAGGAACGGCAATAAAGCACACAGAATTAACAATAAAAAAATTAACGTATATTGAATAAGTCTCCGACTTGCATTTACATCTGTCGACAACATCGTGACGATAAGTCCTGATCGAGTGCGACAACAGCTTCGCACGGGCCCCAGCTTTACGCTAGACGTATCAATCTCGTTAGATTCCCGCGGCATGAGCTCACGCCACACAGAGATGCTCTCGCGATTTATTCGAACAAGACTTCGCCGCTTCTAAGCTACGATGAAATTCGGCAATGATTGTAACGCGGACATGGCGTGACTTCGTGCGCGCTCGCGGGGCTTCGCGCCGCTCAGCCGAGGTTCAGAGAAAGATAGAATATATGCAAACTCGACACTACACAATCTCGATACGCCAGAATACGCGCAATTACTAATTGCTATCATAAATTATCATTAATTGCTATAGCCGACACAGAGGGCCGACGCTCTAATACACATGCAGATCTTACACTACAGGCTTCCACAACGATAAGATACGCAACAATATTACAGTACGGAACCTCGACACGTTACGATACAAAACATGGTCCGCGACAAAAGCTTACAACGAATGACGAGGCTGTGGTCTTGGCGGACGCAGTAGATCTCCTCGACGATAAGGGACCGTTCCGGGAGACGACACGCGCTCTCGAATCCCATGGAAATCTAATGTACGACAATGCCACTTGCGCTCACTGTAATACGCCCGATAGGATTACGATAGAACCACGCCTCCCGGAAACCGGCGACTGTACAGTTGTGACGCTCGTTTCACCGTGACTTCCCCGCAGGTGCTCGTCCTAGTCGTCTCCGAAATGCTCCTGCTTCCGCCGCGTCCTGCGTCCTTCCACGTGCTTTCCCCAAGCGGGCCACAGCACAAGTGCCGGGCGCTAATCCTCCCGAGGGCACGCAGGGCTCGTTATCCCCGCGAGGGGCCTTATCGTGCCTGATTGACGCGTAGCTCCACGGCTCCGCTAATCGCGGGAACCGCATCATGCCCGTGTCGCATGTCTGGGCGCGCGAAATTCGAGAGGCCACAGGATCTTTTTGGGCCGCTTCATGGCCTCGAGGCGCCTGTTCGGGGCTCTCGCCGTCCTTGGGGGGTAGAGTGGCCACCCCCGTCATTCCAATCATCGGTCCGCCTTGTGCCTGAAAGAGGATGCAACAGAAGATGTCTAATAATGAATGATATCACTTGCGTGCGACTCGAGGTCGGGTGTCATGCGCCCCGGCGGATCCGTCAGCAGCGGTCGTCACTCGACTCCCATTCCTGGCCATATTCCTTCTTCTCTCTTCATGGTTCGGGGAGGCGGCGTCAGTCTGTCAAGATCGCGGGAGTCCCCGGCCTCTATAACCCTCGGTACGGGAATACACAGAAAAAGGGAAACGAAAACGGCAAAAAGAAATGCGTAAGACACGCAAATAATGTCGCGAAAAAAGCGCAGGTGCGTCCATCCCCTAAAATGTGGAAGGACTCAGGACGCTAGACTGCACTGTTCGATCGGGCCATGCGGCCCTTGTGACGGACGGAAAACGTCACGTCGCAGTATGTATGTACGTATGTATGTATTGCAACCGCACTCACGAGCGTGACGCTCGTGCAACTTCGTCACACATTCACAGCTAATGTTTGCGTAGGCGATCGGATGGCGGGTGGCGTTAAACGAAACGTGACAGAAATGCGTCTTCACGCGGCCGCTCTTAAGGGCGGCACATAATCACAAAACAATAGTTGGGCGCCAGGCACGAGCGAGCGTGCCACTCTTTCTAGAAATTACGCGATATTTTCTTTATACCATTTTTTTATGAGCTGCGAATGTCGACGGGCTCTCAACCGATAGCTCAGTCTCGGAAATGGCAGAGGGAGTCGCGGTCGAGGATAGCAGATCATTTGGAGGAGCGAATAGGGGCGAGAATAAAGTACGCACGAATTAACAATAAAGTAACAAATATATTAAATGAGTCTTCGACTTACATTTACATCCGGCAGTACAATCGAGACGATAAGCTCTACTTGAGCGCGATAACTGATTTACGTAGGCCCTGAGGTTTTACGCTAGGCGTACCAACTTCGTTAAATTCCCGCGACACGAGCTCACGCCACACAGGAATACTCTCGCGAATTATACGAACCATACTTCATTGCCTCGCAAATGCTAAGGAATTCGGCAACGATTGCAGCGTGAACACAGCGTGACCTCGTGCGCGCTCGCGGGGCCTCGCGCCGCTCAGCTTAGATGCAGAGAAGGCTCGAATACGTGCAAACTCGACACTACGCAGTCTCGATACGACAGAATACGCACAATTATCAATTGCTATTATAAATTGTCGTTAATGATACAGAAGACCGAATAGACATGCAAATCTTACGCTATAGACGCTCGAGACGATACGCGACAATACTACGGAAATTCGACGCAACATATGATCCGCGACAAAAGAAATCGACAACGAGTGACGAGGCTGTGGCCTTGGCTGACGCAGTAGGATGATCCCGACGGTAAGGACCGTTCCGGGAGGCGACACGCGTACTTGAAATCTCCGAAAATCTCCGAAAATCGCACGGCAATGCCACGTGCACTCAATATCATACATCCGACAGAATCCCAATAAATCGACACCTCCCGGATGCGGAAACAGGCGACTTTACAGTGGTGACGCTCGTCTCATCGTGACTCCCTCGAAGGTGCTCGTCCTGGTCGACCTTGGAAGGTTCTCGATTTGCTGACGTCCTGCGTCCTCTCCCGTGCTCTCGCCAAGCGGGCCACAGTTCAAGTGCCGGGCGCTAATCCTCCCGGGCGCACGCAGGGCTCGTTATTCCCGCGAGGGGGCCTTACCGCTCCTGATTGGCGCATGGCTCCGCGGCTCCGCTAATCACGGGAATCGCGTCATGCCCTTGTCGCATGTCCTGGCGCGCGAAATTCGAGAGATCGTGGGAGTCTTTTTCGGGCCGCCTCGTGGCCTCGAGGTGCCTATCAGGGGCTCTCGCCGTCCTTGAGGCGTAGAGTGGCCTTCCCCGTCATGCCATACCAACTCTCGGTCCGCTTTGCGCCTGGAAGAGGGTGCGATAAGAAATGCCTTGCGATAACCAAAAGGGCGTAATAGTGAAGAAAGGATATCACCTGCGTGCAACCCGAGGTCAGGTGTCGTGCGCCCCCGGTGGGTCCATCAGCAGAGATCGTCTCCTGACTCCCATTCCTGGTCGTTCTTCTTCCTCTTCTCTCCGGTGAGGTGGCATCACTCCGTCAGGATCGCAGGGTCGCCGGCCTCTATGACCCTCGGTACGGGAATAACAAAAAAAAGGAAAACGGAAACGGCAACGCGGAACGCGCAAGATACGCAAACAAAAAAAGTCGCGGAAAGAAAAAAGCGCAGGTGCGTCCGCCCCCAAAATGTGAGAGGATTCAGGACGCCAGACTGCACTGTTCGGTCAGGCCATACGGCCCTTGTGACGGACGGAAAACGTCATGTCACAGTATGTACGTATGTATATATGTATGTATGTATGTATCCGAAAACATCGACGCTTCTGTTAAACGCGTCGCAACATGTCCGATCTGACAGTACATATATGCAATGTATATAGATAATGTATTAGACTTTTTTCATTCAATCATAAGCTTCAGTTACGAGCGTTAAGACATGGACCGAATAAAAGAATATATACGCCGAAAATCAATCGAGCGGAAGGGGTCCGTTGTCGACAAGTCCGCCAAGTCTACCGCCATCGAAGGAGAAAGCGAGATATTGGGAATGATCCTTGGGAGAAAAGGCGTCACCAACATGCTCATCATCAATGTCATCGATGCCATCGAAATATAAATCATGAAGCATAAACATTGATAAACTCGCGATCATAGAAAATACGTAGAAAGACGCGATAAAATGTATCGTGACATGTTCGCCATTCTTGGAAAGAGGGGAGGGTTACTCCCTCTTCGATTCTAGAAGTTTTACCATAGACATCGAAATTTACGTGGGTGTAATTAGTCTTGCGATACTCGCTTGTATGAACGATTGCAAAATGTACTTCGCTAAAGATAGCAATGCATCGTACAAAACGAAGAAGGACTGCAGTAACATGTAAGTTTTAACATTCTATGCACAAAAGAAACGTTTTTAACATTATGTATGTACACAGCATAGAGCATCACGAGCTGCGTTTATTGAGACGTTACGATCTAATGACTACAGGTTATAAATTTTTGGAAATTGGAATCAACGTTGGTCCATCGAGTTACGTGGAAATTGCCCTGGGAGATCATCGCGGACATGAACTGCCGCTATCTTTCGAAACGTGAAAGGGCCTATACGAGCGATGAAATATTTACAAGATGCTGCGAAACAATACAAGGATAATTTTATAAGCGTTGGATCGCTAACCGTTAGCGTTTGCATGCTGAATGATACTACGCTCGCACGTCTCGATTCTTCGTATGCATGATGATGACCAAAACGAAGCTACGACATATGTTTGAATTTGATGGATGTATCGATGTAACGATTCGAACCAACTCGTCGATACAGTTAATGTCAAGTACGCGATTCTCCAACATCGTGCCCAAAAACGCTATATGCGATAGTGACATCTTTGACAAACATCAGTTGGTCGATTGCGAGCGGTTGGCTTTAATTTTTAATACGTTCGAAAAAAACGATGTAATAATGTATGAATAAAAAAATTTTTTTGTTCATATCATTATGTACTTTCTTTATTTCCTATCAAACCTATGCCATCCTATGCCATATGTACATAATACAAAAGAATGAATGATAAGTATGAAAATAAATACGCGCAATTCGGAGATTAAAATTGATCTTCTCATTTTATACCATTTACTTGGTCACGTGAAATTTGTGTCACATTACATTGATTATGGTATCACCTCTCGAACATGTTATGACATGCGTACCATGTCGAATGTTCGTGAAAAATCTGATCACGTGACATGTACACTATTTGGCAACGTTGCATTTATATCAAATCGCATTGATGATATCATCATCATCATCAGAATATGTCGTGACATGTCAAATGATGTCAAATATAAAAAGACAAAAAAAAAGGAAGATAGGAGAAGACGGCAGCGCATTGAGAGAAAGATGATATGTATATGAGATAACGCGCACGGCGGCAGCGGCCCGAAACGCACTTTGGAGTGGACGTGGGGTCCGCGGCGGCGGCGGGGGCGGCAGCGGCGGGGTGTGGGGTAGCGGCGATGGCAGCGGTCCCCAATGATACGTGACATCACAACATGGTGGCATGTATCATCATATCGGTAAACACCGATAGCGCCGGGACTTCCCATGCCTCCCCTCCCTCCCCGCGCGTCTACAAGTACCCCCTGCATCTTCTCCCCCGCGCCTACGAGTACCCCCCGCGCCCTGAACCCCCTCAGAGGACTTGGGTTAGAACCACCACTGTTATACTATTATACTATATTTTTAAAATACACACGACAAAATTATAAAAAAAAACGCTCTCTTCCTCATTTGGGAATTAATTTTCTTATTTTTCTAAGCGGCCATCCAATATCGTACTCCAACCAATGCTTGACACTGCAATCGTATGGGAACTGCTGCTTCGATTTTTCAAGAACACTGAATATTAGTATATGTATAATTATAATATACCTCAATAGAGCTTCAACATCTTTAGGACTGCGTGAAACATCTTTTTGACAAACTTTATCTAGGCTGCGTTTGAAAACATCATTTGGATGCCCCTATGTTTTATATTATCTTTGTTCCATAATATATTTCTTTCATAAATGAATCTGACGGCGCATCTATATTCAACATTTCAGCGTTAATTCTCAATTATAAAAATTAACATTCAAGTGACACTTACATTCAATACAATTTTAAAAATATCACTCAAAGTTTATTAAGCCGTTTAAGATTTACACTTATCTATTGAGTGTCATGAGTAAACCGCGATTGAGTGAAATTCGGTGTATATACGAGGCATGTCCAGAAAGTAAGTGTACTGAATTTTTGTAGGTTGCAAAAATTTTTATTTGAACCAAAACATGATCTGGTTACATTAGTACATATGTAAGCTATTTTTCGACATAGTCACCATTCCTCTCAATGCAGGTGGTGAACCGGGATATTAATTTTTTGATGCCTTCCTCGAAATAGGTTCCCGCCAACCCCTTCGTCCACTTCTCCACCTCCCCCTTCACCTCCTCGTCGGTTGAAAACTTTTTTCCACCCAAGTTTCATCTCCAGTAACGATGGAACGGAGAAATTCATCTCCATGGAGTTTGTAGCGTCTCAAAAACTCTTGCCTGGCCTCCACTCGATTCAACTTGTGTTGGTCTGTCAGCTGTTTTGGGACCCACCTCGCGGATAGTTTCCGATATCCGAGGGTTTCTGTGATGGTTTCATGTAGCAGAGATCTGGAGATTTGCGGAAACATCGCAGAAAGTTCATCTACAGTCAATCTGCGATCGTCACGGAGCGCATTTTCGATTTTTTCCACAATGTCGTCAGTCAGAATTGAAGGTCTTCCGCTTCTCTGATCATCATGCACAGACGTACGACCGTTTTTAAACTCGCGACACCACTTGAACACACTCGTACGATTCATACCTTTATCACCATATGCAGTTTTTACCTCATTATAAACCTCAACCGGAGTTTTTCCCTTCCAAACGAGATAACGGATGACGCTGCGTATTTCGCACTTGGCGGGAGATTGGATTGACATTTTTCACGAAACCTCTTGTCGCGTCGACAGTTTTCAACGTACTGACCTCGGACCGGTCTCGTTGCGGAGGGGAGGAATCAGGCTACACGGCAATGTAGCCAACATGTCGAAAAAAAATCCCTCCGGCCGTGAGAGCCTCAGTACACTTACTTTCTGGACATGCCTCGTACCTTTTTTCGAAAATTTTTTACGAAATTGGCGGATTTCCACGGAGTGGACTACAAATTGTACACAAATGCGATTTACATCATTCGGAAGAGTGAATCTTTATCTTTAATTTGCTTTTATAAAAAAAGATTCGCTATTTCGAATGATGTAAATCGCATTTGTGTACAATTTTTAGTCCACTCCGTGGAAATCCGCCAATTTCGTAAAAAATTTTGAGATCTAATATATTATATCTTCATTTATGTTTATGTACAACTTCAAAAAAATCTCTATAAGACCGATTTTTAAAGAAGCAATCTGAAAAGTAGAGATTTCAAGCTATAAAATGCTTTTTTAAGCATCTCGATACGACGATTTTTGACGAAGTTATTCTATCTTGAAATTTGCCTATTTTTACAGAGTTAAAGGTTGCGTTAATTTTGTTGGCCAGTGTACATTAAAATTGTAATTATTTTATTTTATATTTTTTTAACGGCTATTATAATTTTTGGTTTTATAGTTTTTATAGTTTTTATTATTCGATCCAAATTTACTTCTTTAACTTTTTGTGGTTTTCTTTAAGATTTGAATGGACAAGGTAACGCAATTATAAATTATATTCTTCATTTAATTTGGTATGGAATTGGCACTTCGTGCCAATTGATGATATCAAATCTTTTATACGAATGATACGTATCATTAAAGTTTATATTATTTATTTAATTTTGTATGGAATTTAACTAGACGTCAATTATTGATATTAAATCTTTTATACGAATGATACATATCATTAGAGTTAAGTAACAAAAGATAATACAACTTGCGTTTTACTTTTAATTTGATAGAATTTAACTTGATGAATTAAAATTATAGTATATGGGTTTTAATTTTTCATTTGATATATTAATTTTTTTCGAGGAGTAGTAATTTTTGATAGAGAATTAAATTTGTTATTACTTGGGTTCGAATAAAAAGACCTTCAATGAGAATATCTTTGAAGAAAAATTAAAATTACTATTGATTGGGTTGGACACTTAGATTTTATTTGAAAATACATTTTCTTAGCGCTTTTTTTGCTTTTTTAAAAAAGATAATTTTGTAGTGATTCTACTAAATAGCAAACATTATTAATCAGTTCCACGGCCAATTAAGTAATTTGTGTTGGTGAAACCGGCCCAAATGATTCTTTACGAAAAGCATGCACTTAGCGCAATTTTTACCTTTTTTTTTAAAAAGGTAAGATTGTATAAATGACAAGAGACAGTACCGTTTGTGTTTTGTTTTTTAATTTGATAGAATTAAACTTGATTAGTTAAGATTGTAGCATCTGAGTTTTAATTTTTCATTTGATGCATTAATTTTTTTCGAAGAGTAATACTTTTTGACAGAGAATATAAGTTTGTACTGATATGACGCATTTTGTAGTGACGGACGTCTTTATAAACAATTTACTTTATAATTGACAACAATTTACTTTAAGAAATAGATTTTCATGTGTTTGTACGAAATTTGGAGAAGATAAAAATTGGTTCTCATTGACCCTTTTTTTTTGTGAAATAATTTTATATAAGTTTTAAAGAAGATTTAAAGATATAATTGAGTGAGTAAAAACGTCAAGACAATGGTCATCTGTATTTTCCAACTTTTATTTCTATTCGATCTTTTATTAAATATTAATTTTTTATCTTTTTTTTTTGAAATGATAAGTTTGTATAAATTTAAAAAGTCCCAACGTCACACCCCCATCGTTTTATAATTGTGATATAAAAATGTTAAAATATATAATATATACCAAAAGGACGGCTATCTATTATATAACTAATTTTTTTTAATAGCACACGTTCTTTGCGCTTTTTTACCTTTTTTTAATTGTACAAATAATACATAAAATATTGCGGAATTTAACTTGGCATCAGTGTTAACTTTTCTTTATTTTTTTTTCTTAAATTAAAATGGTAAGTTTGTATATAATTTTAAAAAATCCCATATATCAAACCGACGGTCATCTACAAATACACGTATTATTTAGGTTTTATCATTTAGTTTATCGGCATGTAATTATCATTTCTGAAATTAATTCATTTGTTTGAAAATATATATATATTAGTTCAACATCTCAGACCGTAGTGGCGCTTCGGAATTTAAAGTAATGTTATTTAACATAAACGATCTTGTTTCCTATCTTATTGTTTATACACGCGCGTTGAAAAAATGCGTTACTCTCTATACATATTGGTTATTGCGAAGAATTATTGCTAAGCTCTCGGTAGTCTAAAGGCTCAGGACGCTCGCACGGAATGCAAGAGATCCGGGTTCGACTCCCGGCCGAGGCAATATTTTTCGCAATGAATTTATTACAGTTTTTTAAGATTAATTTAGGAAATTTGGGGGGATTATTAATATTTCTGATCAATTGCGTTTAATGCCGACAACCATATCGACACGTAATTATCATTTCTGAAATTAATTCATTTGTTTGAAAATATATATATTAGTTCAACATCTCAATACTCAGACCGTAGTGGCGCTTCAGATTTTAAAGTAATGTTATTTAACATAAACAGTCTTGTTTCCTATCTTATTGTTTTAACATTTAGGTTTTATGAAAGATACATATCATTAAAGTAAAATGTATAAGGTGTGTGATAATTCTGCTGGCAACGCTCGTGGACAGATATAGAGCAGACTAAACTGAATCGAAAAGTCCTGTATCATTTTGCAATTTCCGTAATAGTTAATAGAATATTTCTAAAAATCGCCAAATATTGGTTTTCAATAATTTTTTACTCAGATACTATCAACTTTACAGAAAAACAGCAAGTGACAAAAATTGTTTATTTTTTTCTCTTAGGCCCGATGCGCCAATGTTAATTCTTCGCTTAGTTAACGAGAATTTAAAGTAAGAGTTACTTAAAATTCGTTGTCGTATGGCTGACATAAAAGTTAAAGTTAGTTAATTAGAAGTTTTGATAATAATTTTTCGTATTTAAGTATTGGCTGCGTTTATAATGCAGTCTTTGAGTCCGTATACACAAAAACGAATAGAATGATAAGTATATTTTTAATCGAATTAAATAGAAAACTGAGAGAAAATAAAAATTATTTACAGTGAATTGTATGAAAATTCGATAAATTATAACTGATTAATATTCAGGCATTACATAATCTTAAATCGCAAGTTTGAGGGCATTATTATCACGTATTAACGAATTGCTGGAAAAAATATAAAAACATAAGTTAATTTTAATTATGCCTGTTTTAATATAAACTATCAGTATTAAAAATCTATATAATTTACATAATGTATATTATAAATTTCTGATATTAGCAATGAATATCAAAACATATACATTATATATAATATATTTCAGTTATTTCATCTGTATTATGTATAATTTTAAAATGGTTTGTATATATATATATATATATATTATTTACTAAATATTAGAAGAAATAATAATAATATTATATATCTATAAATACAAAGTCCTACAATTTTTTTATTATTGTAAAGATGGCAGAGGAAGTTGAACAAACCAAAAGAAGAGTACGTAGCGTAAATTATACATCAAAAGAGAAAGCTACTTTAATAAATATTGTTATCAAATATAAAAATATAATAGAATCGAAAAAAACAGATAAAGTAACATGGAAAGATAAAAACACTTGGGAAACAGTCACAAATGAATTCAATGCTGTAGCACCAAATGATACTTATCGCACAACAGACTCATTAAAAAAGTTCTATGAAAACATGGAAAAAGAGACAAGGAAAATGGCACAAGAAAAGATGGAACTACTTAAAACTGGTGGTGGAAGACCAGCACATAAAGTACTAGATCCAATGCATGATTCTATCTTAACATTAATGAACAGTCAAAGATAAATGCTTTAAATTAATTCTTTTATAATATAATTATTTTTACATCAAATAAATGTATTCTTTCTTTATAGAGCTTAATAATACGTTTAATTCTGATTCAACAAACATATTTACGGAAATAAATCGGTTCTTTGGATACCCAAGATCAATCGTTTATGACGTTGTGGCAAAATGTACGGCTTTAGAATAGTCCAACGAAAGTTCCAGTATGTCAGCAAGGAAAAATCACTCGAAAGAACGCACTGCGAAGAACCCCCACAGTTGAAAAGGCTCAAGCGCTGATTTCGGATGACCCAAGACAATCGTTGCGAAAATTAGCATCGATTGTTGATGTAAACGAATCAACAATGCGTCGAATTACCGAGAAGGACCTTCGATAAATCGTATACATTAAAGATACGACAGATGTTCTCTGAGGCTGCCAGGACAAAATACGACAGTTGCTCGCCTCAGCTCCCATTCTGGCCTCCCAACAGCCCAGATTTAAATCCCTTGGACTACTACGTATGGAGCGTAGTTGAAAGGATCACAAACAGTCTCGATATTCTAATGTGACGTCATTAAGGACCGCTATTGAAACAATATTCGTCGGACAGCGCTATATTACAGCGTGTGTGCGAACGCTTCAGACTGAGAATAGAGGTCATTCAAGCTAATGGGGGATATATCGAATAATTGTGCTCCCAAGGGATCCCCTAAGTGCTATGTGAAAGGATTTTTTGTAATATTTAATTTTTCATTAAAAACATTTTGTTTAAAGAAATTGTTCGATTTGTCCAGATTTTGATGATGCACCCTGTACATATATATACAGTGTGTTTGGAAATTAATGATAAATCTTTCGCACTTGCATTTGGCGGTGGGCTGAGTGAATTTGGCTATTTTCATAAGTTAATAACTCGTTAACCATTGCGACAATTGTAAAATGGTAGGGGACTTTTCTTCTCAGTTTAGTCCATTCTGTCCCTGTGAGAAAGACTTATCACTAATTTTCAAACACCTTGTATATATATATATATATATATATATATATATATGTAGGTGTACAACTTTGCTTTCGCCGTTTTCCTATAGATGGCTTTAGCGGTAAGTGGTGGTCGAAATAAATAGATCATAGACGTCATACAATAAACTTGGGCATCTGTCAACATAACCCCATAGAAACATTAGTCGATTTGTGTCTGCATCATAAAGTTATTCTCGATTGAAAATGTCAGTTTACGAGCCAAATTCTCGTCATTTGCGGGAGGTTTTAATTTTCTGCTTCAATATGAAGAAATCTGCGGCTGAGGCTCATCGAATGCTCTCAAATACTTATGGTGAGGCCGTTATTAGTGAAAGAAAAGAATTAGTGTCGTGAGTGGTTTCAACGCTTCAAGAACGGTGATTTTGACGTCGAAGACCGGCATAGCGGTGGAAGAGAGAAGGTTTTCGAAGATGAAGAATTGGAAGCATTACTTGATCAAGACTCGTGTCAAAATCAAGAAGAATTGGCACGATCATTGGGAGTGACTCAACAAGCCATTTCAAAACGCCTCAAAGTCATGGGAATGATTCAGAAGGAAATTCGGTGTCGTACGAGTTGAAGCCGAGAGATGTTGAACGGCGTTTGTTTGCTTGTGAACAGCTGCTTGAAAGGCAAAGACAGAAGGAATTTCTGCATCGCATTGTGACTGGGGACGAAAAATGGGTTCATTACGATAACCCCAAGCTCAGAAAATCATGGGGAGTTCCCGGATGCTTCCACGTCGACGGCCAAATCGAATATTCACGGCTCCAAGGTCATGCTCTGTATTTGATGGGACCAGCTCGGCGTAGTGTATTATGAGCTGTTAAAACCGATTGAAACAATCACAGGCGATCATCGGGCCAACAGCTTTTTCATTCCCAAGTTATCATGCAAAATATTGAATGCCGTTCCGTACGACACGCCTACGGCCTCTGCTACTTCATGCACTTTCGTTCGACGATCAACGAGAATCATGTCGTGGACTTTTTCAACGATTTCCTTAGTAACCACGTCTGCCGGGCGGCCTGGGCGCTCCTCATCAAAAACAGATGAATGACCATATTTGAATTCGTTGAACCAATATCTGACGGTTGTCATAGATGAAGAGTTCCCATAGACGGTATCCAACTTCGTTTTTATTTCTTCGCACGTTTTTCCAAAAATAAAAAACGAATCACGGATAGATATTGCTCTTTTTCATTGCATCGGAAAACATCAAACACGCTCACTACAAATTGCTGTCAAATCAAGACTATATGAATCACTCTGAAATGTTGTATAGCGTCGTTTAAAAGATGGTAATACACGATGGTAATATCAATTTGCATCAGCAATGTCGCCTGTCTTGAAACACGGGTATTTATTGATTTGCCCTCGTATGTAAAATTCTCACTTCTTGGCGAGACGATAAAGTGGTAACTTACTCTCCTTATTCTATTGGCAATGGTGGACAATTCCAATGACAATGATTAACAGATAAAAATCTGTGCAGATATAAAAAACGTTATCAATTATTTTTTATAAAAAAAATTAATGCACTCACCCATATAGCCATGAAAGAAGTGAACATCAAAAATCAATCAAAGTCGAATGACAAAAGATCCGCAAATTATTCATATTTAAGGGGTATAACACCTTTGCGGCTTCAAAAAATACAAAAATTTTTTATTGGCTTAAATGATACTTTAAGATGTCTAGAATATGATCCCATTAACGCCTAAGCGATCTTGAATTTATTTCACGTCGAAAACAGCTATGCTTATGTGTTACCTCTAGCGCGGGGAGAGGGCCTCGGGGCGCTCACCGAGTTCGCTTCCTTTCTCTTGTATTTGTCAAGTATTTCAGGTTTCCTAATAGTTTGGGATAGTATGTTAGATGTCGCTTATGATTATTTCCACAGAAATACCTATTATTTTTAAAAAGAATCACTAAATTTTTTTGGCAATCGATTTTATGTCAGATTTTTAGGCGAAAATTCGATTTTTTTTTTTCAAAGTCGCGCCATTTTCTCAAAAATTGATATTTTTTAAAATCCACCGGTACTACCTTAGCCAAACTATCACAGATTAAGAACCAATTTGTATTTTTGCTTTAGGTTACTCCAGTCAGCCACAATCAGTGTACACCAGCAAGACATACGCGGCCTCTTTCGACGGCGTTTATTTTATAAACCATGATGATTTTTCAAAAACAAAAAATATGTTCAGTGTCTTTAATATGTAAAAAAAAAAGCCCAAAAACCCGATTTTGAATTGCGCACTTCTTTGTATGTAAAAAACAATCTTGAAAATGAGGTCGATTTTGGCCGTAAAAGGTGTTATACCCCCTTAAATTCACTATAAATTCATATATAAATTCACTATAACCGTGATATAAATTCACTATAACCGTTCCGAATATTGTGACGGTCAATATTCAAATAGAGTCAAAGATAATACAGTTTACAAACTAATAAATAAAACGGACAGTATTGCTAACATACGTCAGACTGTTACTTAAAAATAATAAAAACAAAAACAGCGCGCAGTTTAAATCAGTGTAAATTATTGAGAATCGAGATGTATGAGTAAAAATTTGGCGTCAGATTACAAATTAAAGCTGTTTTTTTGCAACTGAATATGTAGCATTTCCGAGATACGTCACTTGTACAAAAACTCCTGATCAACAATTTCTGTGCCTTTTCAATCAAAATTATGGTTTAAGTCCAATCTGTGTTCGGTAATAACAGAATGATTACTCGTGTTCCTTCGGATGTCATTACAATACTCGTTTTTAAAGTTCTCCCTGTCTGCCCATAGGAGGCATTGCAATCCTTGCAATATATCTTGTAAATTACGTTCTTTTTTGCTTTATTAAGTAAAAGATTTTTATGTGTTTTAATAAACAAATTGATCGTGTTCAGACTAAAAAATACAAGGTCAACATCAAGATCTTTAATTATGTCCTTGAATTTGTATGAGATCTCCGAAACAAATGGAATCGTAAGCCATGATTTCTTAACAATATCTTCATCGGAAATATCATTCGTGTTTTGTTACTCAATAATGATTTTAGGCGCTTATTAATTGTGTTAAAAATAAAATCAATCGGATAGTTATTATTTAAAAGTGTCTCAATGACAAAGGTCAAGTTCTTTTTATGATTTTTTTATTTTTAGGTTGAGATAGCAAAAAGACCCTATCAACCATTTCTATGATCGTACCTCTCGTTTGCGAAATAGGATGCTAAGAAAAGAAATCCAGATATCTACCGAAGAAAGTAAGTTTGTGATATCAATCATATTCAAGAATATTGTTATTCTTGATAATAGTAATATCTAAATAATTTAATTCCCATCAATTTCAATCATGTAATCAAAGATGAAACGAATTGAAAACTTGTAATATTTTTGTTTTTTTTTATGCTGGAGCTCCCATTGCAATATCATCTACGTAATGATTGTAAAAGGGGAAAGCTAAAGTATTCAATGCCTTTTTCTCCAGATCTTGTAATACTAAATCCGCGATTACTGGTGATAGAGATAAGCCCATGAGCATTCCAAATTTTTGTCTGTAGATAATTTTATCAAAAGAAAAAAACTAAGAATTAAAAACTTAATTGTAGGGAGATAAAAAATTCGTCTTTTGAAATATTGCATATTTTTGGAATTGCGGATCATCTGTTAGAGATACTGTCAGAAGAGCCAAATCAATCGATATGTTTGTAAAAAGGGAAACGTCAAGTGAAATTAAAATAGAATCATCATCTAATGTTTTTTTATTCAAAATTTCAATCAAATGAAAACTATTTTTTTATAACTGAATGAGTCAACACTAATTTTATAAATATTTTATGTAGAAATATTGCTAAAGAGTATAATGGACTATTGATAGCAAAGATCATAATTCTTATAGACAATCCCGGTTTATGAATCTTTGAAAGCGCCAGGTATGGATCTTTGGAAGCACGTCACTGTTATACAATTTATTCTAAAATAATAATAAATCTGTTGCGAAATGAACTCTTTTTTTCTTCCATCTGGTGAAAAACTCTTTCAGTTTTTTCTAGAGAAAATGTTAGTAGGATCTTTTTTAACTATCTCATATGTATTTCCATCACTTAGTAATGTAAGCATTTTTTATCTATAGTCTTTCTTTCTCATTGCCACTGTCACATTACTCTTATCGGCTAGTAATCATAATATCATGGTTGATTCAAAAATGATTTTATTGCTTTTCACATATCTGCAAGTTTATCCTTCAAAGAATCAATCCGACTAAGACTCGATGAAAGATTATTAATAATTGGTATGATTCGGTTCCTAACGTCTAATTGTTGCTTACATGTAATTTATTAAGACTATTTTCGATGTTTTTTTATAAATTCTAAAATAATTTTTTTATACTTAGAAGGAGGCATTGGAAAATTTTCTCCTTATTGTAAGAGACACTGTACGTTGTTCGGAATCAGAGTCGAAGTCAAGTGAATTGTCAACCATTGCCAATAGAATAAGGAGATTGAGTTGCCAGTCTCGTCATGAAGAAGTGAGAATTTTACAACATATGTTTTAGAAATGCTGATGATGGCCCGGAAGCAGGTCGAAATATTAATGCGTAACTAATTATACTATAATTTTTTAACAATAAATGATTTTTATTTTCGCACTAACAACCGCGCAAAAAACTCTCATTGGCCTTTGTTTGTTTTTGTTTTTTAACATTCTCATGAGAGTTTGGTTACTTATTTTATTCGAATAATATAAAGTTAAAATATAAAAGTATACATAAAAATATAAGTGTATAAATATAAACGTATAAAACATAACTGCATGCAAGATATAATTGCTAAATGTAGGAAATATAATGTACAATATGTTGTAATATTTATAAAATGTATGCTATATATAATTATACAATTCTATTGTATATAATACTCTACTACAAATATATTTTGAAGTAATATTATTACACTGCAGTAGAATATTGTACACAGTAGTATTGTAAAGTTATAATATATAACATATTGAGAATACAAATTAGTTCGGTCCGTTTTTTTGTGTTCAAAAATGCATTTATTTCAAAACAAAATGAATGAACAGATTAATTAAAGTATTGTCCATCGCTGGCTATTACTTTTTCCCATCTCTTAGGCAATTTTCGAATTCCATCTCGAAAAAATGACACATCTTTGGAGGCGATCCAATTTTGGAGCCAATTTTCGATTTCTGCGAAAGAATTGAACCGGTGACTTGCCAAATCGTGCTGCATCCTTCGGAACAACCAGTAATCAGAAGAAGCAATGTGCGGAGAATACGGCGGGTGCGGTAAAACATCCCATTTGAGCGTTTCCAAATATTTTTTTACGACTTTTGCGACATGAGGCCGAGCGTTGTCATGAAGAAAAATAACTTTATCATGTCTTTGCTCGTATTCCAGCCGTTTTTCTCGCAATGCACGGCTCAAACGAATCAATTGTAGCCGATACCGATCGTCCGTAATGGAATCGCCAGGTTTCAGCAGCTCATAGTAAACAACACCTTTTTGGTCCCACCAGATATAAAGCATGATCTTCGAACCATTAATGTTCGGCTTTGGTGTTGATGTTGAGATCGATGGCAACGACCGGGCTTAGCGTAGTATTTTTTCTTCTTGAGGTTGTCGCAGAATATCCACTTCTCATCTCCAGTCACAATCCGATGCAAAAAACCTTTTCGTTGTTGTCTTTGAATCAGCTGTTCGCAAGTGAAAAATCGCCTTTCAATGTTTCTCGGTTTCAGTTCATAAGGCACCCAATTTTCTTGTTTTTGAATTATTCCCATGGCTCTCAATCGTGCAGAAACGGCTTGTTGAGTTACTCCCAATGATTCTGCAAGCTCCTCTTGCGTTTGACTCTGATCTTCTTCGAATAATGCCTCTAATTTTTTGTCTTCGAATTTTTTTGGCTGTCCAGAGCGAGGCTTGTCTTCAACGCTGAAATCTCCATCCTTGAAACATCGAAACTATATATTTATTCCATGATTTATCAGTTGGAGCAGTGTCACCATAAACTTCGACAAGCATTCGATGGGCTTCAGCTGCACTTTTCTTCCAATTAAAGCAGAAAATTAGAACCTCCCGCAAATGTTGCTTGGTTAACACAAAATTCGACATTTCAAACACAGTAAAAATCAAAGTTTTTGTATGAAACTCAAAGCGATATAAACTGAATATTATTAGCAGATGTCTAACCTTTCTGAAAACGCCAAAATCAGCTGTCACTATGAACCATTTACAACAGCCGGAACCATCTTTTGGAAAACGGACCGAACTAATTTGTACTGTCATAATAAAAATATATAAACTACTTCATTTTAATTAAAAATGTGTATGTTTTTATTTCTTAAGTACTGTCACATTTTAAACAAATTAGTGGGCAATATTTTATTTTCGTATACGTGCGTGCGTGTGTGTGTGTGTGTGTGTGTGTGTGTGTGTGTGTGTGTGTGTATCTGTGTGGATGCATGCGTGCATACGTGCGTGTGTGTGTGTAAACTAAACATATAATTTAAACTAAAATCTAATTTACTGTAGTAATTTAATAGTCCAATAGATAATAATTGTTTGAAATTATTTTTAAACTATCGCAATGGAAGTTTCTTTGATAATCATGTTTTGTAACTGAATTATATAATGTGTACAGAAAAAATTTATACAACATTGATATAACAATATTAAATAGCAATAATATTTCATATTTTAAACATTGTAATATTACATAATTATATGCATGATATGTATCATAAAAGTAACTTGTGTTATATTATTCGTAATTTCCACGTTATATTACTGCAACAAAGTGTTTACTGAGTATGAGTTTGACCTTGGATAGCATTGCCAATGTCAGGTCAAGGTTACATCGATTTTTTTAAACGTAACATCTCATTTTTATTGCATATTCTTATAGCATACCTCGAGAGCTTTCCAAAACACTATAATTAAGTTCATTTTCATTAAGTACTTTTTATAAGGCTTGAAGATTACAGTATCTCCGGCATTAGCATTGCCCAAAGTGCCCAAACAATGACTAAAACCTCTTTAATGTTGTTCAGGATTACAACTTGATAATATTTGTCAAGTTCAAGGCCATTGGAGATTGTTTCACTTATTTTCATTTTTACGTAGAAATGAAAAATTGGGCATTGAATTTGTCTACCTTTGTAATCAGATAGAGTAATATTTTTATTAGCAATTCGCTTAGCTAAGCAAGAAAAAATATGGCGTGACTGAAGAGTGTGATTCTGGTATCATTCTCGCCATATTCTTCCAGTTTCTCTAAATTGATCTCCACCTAAAATCAGCATTATATCCAAAGCTTCTGCGTTTGAATACAACAATCTGATCAATAAGAAAGGAGATTTCCATCCCTTTAAGGTGCGACTCAACCGATATAAAAAAAATACATATTTTCTATTTTTGCTCATAGAACAACATATTAAAAGCTCATTTAAATCGACCGTTGGATGTGTTCTCTTGTCAGTGTAGTCCGCTCTATCCCTATGCAAAAGTTGTATCGTTACTTATCAAACACCGTGTATAGAAATGATCTTTATTAATAAATTTCTTCACATATTCTAAAAGATATTATTTGATTCAAATAATATTCTTATAAATCCTTATTAAATAACTTAAATAATTGTAAAATTAAATTATATTCTCAAGTGTCGTTATGATATAACATGATTTATGTAACAGAAAATTAAAAATCTACTAACAAAATAAATAATAAGTTTTATATTTTGAAAGGTTAAAAAAACATAATAAATAATAGATTTATTATAATATTTTGAAAGATTAAAAAAAAATGAAACGAAAATTTTGACCATAATCAAATGCGACTTAAATTCTTTGTATTTCTACTAATTGTATATTGAATTTGGTAAATATTGACAATAACGGAATAGCTTCGATGACCTTAACCTTGACATATGTTGTCAAGATCATGACCCTAAGTAACCTCCAACAAGTTTTAGTCGCTCGTCCTTTTTTAAAAAATTATTCAACAAAAAAAGTTTGAAAAATAATGATTTATTCCTATTTTATAGAGTATAAGGATATAGAATATTAAAAGCTATTCTACACATATACCCTTCCTTGTTTACGTAAGGACTTTCTACGCAAGTAAAAAAAACTCACCCAATCCCTCCCGCCCCTCTATTTTAACAATAAATTACAATTTGGAGAACTGCCTAAAACTACGTGATCAAAACTTGTAAATACAAATGATACCCACCAAAACAAATGAACAATGTAATTATGTAGAATAGTACATTAGGAATTTCCTAGACAGGGAAGGAAAATAAGGCGGAAGTCGCTCCGCGTAAAAAGTCGAAACCCACGTGAACTTGTTTGTAAAGCAGTGAATTGGTTTGTAAATTAATGAATTTGTGTTTTTAAAGCAGAGACTTAGTGTTTCTACAAAGTCACTGCTTTAAAAACAAAAAAGAAGTTGTTTTGCGTAGGAATCGTGCGCTCCAAAGCAGGAGGGAAGATGGGGTGGGAGTCACTTCGCATAGAAAGTCGTGCGCCTCTAAGCAGGGGAGAGGGGGAGGGGGAGTGAATTAGAACATTTTTCAGAAATATTCAGAAATATTCGGAAAGTTTAATGGTATATAATATAATATTATATAATATGTAATATAATAACCTAAATTTAACCTAATCATGTACAGTATTAAATACTTTTATTTACATTTAATGGGTATATAATAACCTAACTCTGTATATGTATAGAAGAAATGATACGTTATATTTAAAACTTTTTTGTTAATAACTTTTTAATAAAGGACAAGCGACGGCTAAAACCTGGTAGAGGTTACTCAAAGTCATGACCTTGACAACATATGTCAAGATCAAGATCATTGGAGCTGCTCCCGGTATTGTCAATATTTACTTTGAAATTTTTTATAAAAATTAAAAATGTCAATTTTAACAAAAATTATTAAGTGTACAAATAAGTTTCCCGCCGTTTTTTATCAAAAATTAAGCATTTATTGTGAAAGAACGATACATAATGTTTTATTGAAAGTATTGTCCATCACTAGCCACTACTTTTTCCCATCTTTCTGGTAGCATACGGATACCGCGTTGGAAGAACGCTTCATCTTTTGAGGCTATCCACTTATCGATCCAATTTTTAATATCTTCATATGATGTGAAGTGCTGCTCAGACAGGCCATGCGTCATCGATCGAAATAGATGATAATCGGAAGGGGCAATGTCTGGTGAATACGGCGGGTGGGGTAGAACTTCCCAATTGAGTGTTTCCATGTAGGTTTTGACCGGCGCCGCAATATGTGGTCGAGCATTATCATGCAGGAGAATAATTTTGTCATGCCTGGAGTAGTAGTGGGCGCGTTTTTCCTTGAGTGCTCGGCTCAATCTCATCAATTGTGTTCGGTAGAGAGCCCCAGTAATGGTTTCGTTCGGTTTGAACAACTCATAATACACGACACCAAGCTGATCCCACCAAATATACAACATGAGTTTTTTTCCATGAATATTCGGCTTGGCTGTCGATGTTGAAGCATGGCCAGGTGATCCCCATGATTTCTTCTTCTTTGGGTATCGTAGTGGATCTATTTTTCATCACCAGTGACTGTACGATGTAAAAAACCCTTTCGTTTATGCCTGACAAACAGCATTTCACATATGGAAAATCGGCGTTCAACGTTTCTCGGCTTCAGTTCGTATGGAACCCAATTCCTTTGCTTTTGAATCATTCCCAATGATTTCAAACGATGTGAAATTGCTTGTTGAGTCGCTCCTAATGTAAGTGTAAGTTCTTTTTGCGTTTGGCACGAATCTTCATCCAATAATGCTTCCAATTCCGCGTCTTCGTACACTTTCGGCCTTCCGCTACGTTCTTTGTCTTCGATGTCAAATTCACCGTTCTTAAATTTTTGAAACCATTCACGACAACTTCTCTCACTTAAGGCAGCCTCACCATATGCTTCTACAAGCAATCGATGAGCCTCAGCTGCAGATTTCTTCAAATTAAAGAAGTTCCCCCAAATGACGCTTATTCGGCTCAAAACTCGGCATTTTCGCACAAAAAAAAATATATGATGCTGATACAAAATCGCTAGTATTTCAAGGTTATTGTTGTTGACAACCTTACGATATAATGTTTTACATCAGACAATTTTAACCATAGCTTGCTAGTGGCGTCTTTTGTCAAACGGAAGAAATTTATTTGCACACCTAATAATTTTGTGAATTCAATCAAATTTTTCAAGTAGAAACAAAAAGTTTTTTTCACATTTTCTTCCTAGTAGAGAATTTCAAGACAAACAATCTGATGTGGTTATTTTTCGATAATTTAAACAGAAGTTTGTGAAAACTCACCGTTTGTGAAAAAAAATAAATTGAAAATATTAAAAAAATTTATATCTAGAAAACTAATAAAATTAAAAATCTAAAAAAATAACTGAATACGTATTTCATATGAAGAATATATTAAAAAAATCGGAAGATGTCGGTGACGAAGACCGNTATTAAAAAATCAATAAAAAAATCGACAGGGATTGGTGACGAAGGCCGTCCGATTTGACGTGGAATGCCCCATATATATATATATGTATATATATATATATATATATATATATATATATACATATATATATATATAAATTATACACATCTACATATGTATACACACACACATATATATATATATGTATATACATATGTAGATGTGTATAATTTATATTTTAAATAGTTATTCAAGCTTGTGCTAAATAGATACTGTTATAAGATTACAAGAAACAAAAGAACAAAACGTGAGCGCACGTACGCATACGCGCGCGCGCACACACACGCATATATGCACGCACACACGCACGCATACACACGCGCACACACACATACGCACGCACGCACGCACACACACACATACGCACGCACGCACGTACACACACACATACGCGCACACACACACACGCGCGCACACACACACACACACGCATATTATATGTGTACGGCATAAGAAGTTCAAATTCAAATATTGAATATAACATTCATACTTTTAATTAGTAGCATAGGATTTTTAATTTACAAATTGATTTATGATACACTCAACATACTTTTTGGAACTGTGATGCATACATTATGCAAAAGAGAAATTATTATCTGTACTTATAAAATTTTTGTGCACATTTTCTCGCAACGTGATATGTCTTTATAAAATAATATTGAAACATAAATTTGCAAATAAATTGTCTCTAAAATTAAATTAAATAATTTTTCACACTATATACAAGGTATCTCGCAATTTTTTGCCAAGCGTTTTTATGCGGACTAAACTGAATCGAAAAGTCCTTTACTATTTTGCATTTTTTGCAATGGTTGCGAAATATTAATAACCTATAAATACAAATTTTTTGCAATGGTTGCGAAATATTAATAACCTATAAATACAAATTACCTATAAATTACCTATAAATAAAAATTGCTGAATGTTGGTCTTCAACAATTTTTTACTGAAATACCATCAACAGAAAAAAATTGCAACAGAGAAAAATTGTTTATTTTTTTCTCTGGAGCTCTCTTGAAAAAGAATTTTTTATCAGAATTTTTTATCAACTTTTTAGTATTGCATTTTATTATAAGATAACTTCGGTCAATACACCGCAGAAGTCAAAGAAACAGAAGGAGTGGGGATAATTTTCCCGCAACTGTTCTGTTACATGCCTTTATGTTATATCAGTATTGTGTTATGCTTTCAGCTTTTTACTGTTAATATTAATGAAATTATTGTGAGTTCAATCGATAATTGTCAATAAGTCGCGCCATCATAAATTATAATTTACATAAAATATTATAATTAAAAGGTAGTATACAAGAAGGGCAAAGAGCCAATAACGTATAAAAGAATTTTAATTTAAATAAGCAAAATTCATACAAAACAATTAAAATAAACAAACGTTTCAACTCCAATCGAGTCATTTTCAATGTAATCTTACAATAATATAAACATCATTCTAAATTAAAAATCTGTACATAGTCTTACAATATTCTTACAATTCCTTAATATAAAATTTTTCTTTCTGTGTAATACGCTGTGACTCATTTTTATCAAGAATTAACAAAGTCATAAGAAAATTCTTAGTAAATATGTTAAGAGTCCAATAATACACAACGAGAAAAAAATGTAGACTGTAGTCCATTTCGTGGTACAATATAATAGTCTTTTTATTTTATAAGTTATTATAAAAAATTTGCAAAGATAACAAGCATCTGACTTGCATGATGTCAAATAACGAAAATCTCATAAAATAATTGTTGTAGGGCGTAAAAGAGACTTATTGGTTATTTCGTGGTACACACGTGTAAAGGAACAATAAAGCATATTGTATAGCAAAATACAAGTGCTTTGTTTATATATTTGTTTAGCTTGTTGTCTTGCATATCTTATTTATTTGGGATATACGGTATTTTTAGCGGTCGTTTTATACTCAATGCATACAAAGTACGCAGATTAAATTCAGTACACTAAATGCAATAAACGCATCATACATGAAATATGTACTTCATAACGCTTATAATAAGGTACCTAAGCCGAAAAAGGCCCAGCACAAAATATGATCCACTTTTTAAATTACTGCTTATAAATGTACTTTATGTCTAAATTATATGCTTAAAAGATGTGTCATAGGGCCGATAAGAAGTCTAGAGAACTAGAATCAGCAACAACTCGTTTTTTTAATATAATGTAAACTTTATGACGAGGTGGATGTTCGTGACGTTTTTATAAATATCCTCTGTAATAAATTGTAAGTATTCCCAAAAGTTCATTACGTATACGATGTTTTATAATTTATTATAGCATATTATACAATAATATTATGCAACTTCCTAATCAATAAAAATGAGAATTATATATATCAATTTTTTAGAATAAATACATTGTTTAGAAATGACACATTCATCAAATAAGGCCCATTAAAATAGTTCCTTATTAGATGTATGAACTATAACCATAACAATGGTCATCACTCAGTTAATCTTCAAAACAAGAGCTCGTTTGATACAAATTTTGTCAACGAAAAGGTACCAAATTTGATGTAAAATCTGTTATACTGAATGATAATTAGCAAATACATAACAAAATCTGCTAATATAATAGGATATATTGTCGCACAATCTATGCAAAGCTTGTTGATAACCTGATATATTAGGTTATGTAAGACTATATCAATAAGCTTTGCTCGATTTTGTGAACAATTTGCTCTTACTTCTCATTGAATGCATTCCATTTTGCGCTTACAGTGCTTGTAAGCATCATTTTTTCTTGTCTGATATTTGAGAGACAACAAGGATAAACATGATGTTTATACAGTGTTAGTTTGAACTGCATCCTTAATGTAGATACAATTAATATCAATTTATTGAATATTTTGTTGATTGTTTTGCGATTTTACAACTGAATAAGTGACTTTAATATTCACTTTTTTTTAAAGATAATATTATTGGCTGAAACTAAAAAGATGTAAATAAAAAAACGTGCTGAAAATTGAAACACAGAAGAGAGTTCATGGAAGCTGCTCTTAAAGCAGTTGAACGGAGTAAACTCTCACAGAGAGCTATTTGCGAAAGGTATGGAATTCCTCGTAGGACTTTGCGTAATCATATAAAATCTGGTATATCTTTAAAGCGTCTAGAACGAAAGAGTATTCTTACCATAGAGGAAGAGAAAGATTTATCACAGCGGATTTTGCGGATGGCAGATATTGGCCTATAACTTTGAAGATATTAAAATATCAGGTATGTAATCCAATTAAATAAGAGAAATTATTTTTGCTTATTTAGATTTTTTTATAAAAGATATATATATATATATATAGAAGATTTAAATAAAAATTTTTTATAAAAGATTGTTATATATATATATTGTTAAAGCAATTTTTACTGCTTAAATGTTAATAAAATTAACAGAAATACTTCATTACTAAGATCTACTTTGACTGATTGTAGAATTTTTCTTATTTAATTAAATTTATTCTTATCGTTTCATACTGTTTACAGGTATACAAGTTTTGCATATTACATGAAATTCCTTATACGTTTAACACTATTACGTGCACAGCAGGCAAATCATGGCTTGCAGATTTCTAAAACGCAATCTTGAAATTTCAAAAAGGAAGGCACAATTTATGAACCAAGCTCGTGCTCAAAAATTGAACAAATTTATTGTAAAAGATCACTTTGAAAAGCTTAATAATCTTTTGACAGAACTAGATATAAAATTTAAGCCGGAAAGGATTTTCAACATGGACGAAAAAGATTGTAGATTGACAATGCATCATTAACCAACTGTTTTAACTCAAAAAGCCGCCAAACGCGTCCACTTCATCGCAAACGAACATGCTGAAAATGTCACTGTAGTTGGTTGTGGGTCAGCTATAGGTAATGTGATCCCATCTGATTATTTTTAAAGATAAACGCGAAAAGTCAGAGATAATTCACTGATAATTTACCACCAGGAAGCATAATAAGTATGGAACCAAAAGGTTTTATGATTACTGAGCTTTTTGTAAAATTTTTGAATCATTTTGCTTCTTTCAAATCTGCTAGAAAGATCTGCTAGAAAGATTCTGCTTGTTTTCGATGGTGCTGCCTCTCACCTTAATTACACAATTATGGAAACTGCTGACAAACACGATATTGTACTGTATTATTTACCACTCAACATCACCCATGAATTACAACCACTTGACAAATCAGTTTATAGATCTTTTGAGCATCATTGAGATCAGAAATTTCTAAAATATCAAGATAAACATCCAGATCGACAATTCAACAAAACAAGCTTTAATATAGTGTTCTCAGAAGTGTGATCAAAATGACTCAATCTAATATAACAACTAGATTTAGAGTTGTAGGGTTGTATCCATTTGATCCTAAAGTCATTCCAGATTCCATCAGTTCTAACAGAGCGTCCAATAATAGAAAATTAAACTCCATACATTGCGTAAATTCATTAATAGTCAGTGATGATGAAGACATTCCGTTAGCCGAATTATTAAACAAGAATAAAGAAATTCAATCAACTGTTTCAAAAATGTCGTTACATAAACTTATATCAACTCCAATACGTAAAGATTTCTCAGCTGGAAGCTCGCAAAGAAAAAAAGCATTAAATTACAAAGCACAAAAGGTAACTAAAAATCTCTTCAAAAAGCAATGTGACAAAAAGTCAAATCAACTTTCAATATCTAAAGCTATCACTCACTCCACTCCAGCAGCTGCTTGGTATTGTACGGCATGTAAAGAAGATCGTATGAAGGATATAAGGCAATGTACTAAATGTAATAAATGATACCACGAGTTATGTATGGGACTTACATCACAAGATACAGATTTTCAATGCTGTTAATATTTTCAAGTTAAATTTTAACAAGTTAAAGTTGTTTAAAGTAAGAAAATGTCAAAGACGGTTAATAAAAATTATTTGTTATTTTAAAAAACAAAGTTTCTTTTTAAAAAAAATTTATTTTTCGTTTATGTGTGATCGGGCTTTAGTATAAATACATATGCATTATAAAGCCCAAAAAGAGACAGATTAAGAGTCACAGATTAAAAAAAAAAAATTTTTTTTTGTTTATTTAAAAATCTTTTCCATAAAAGATGTATATATTTTTTGTAAGTCATTGGAATAAAGATTTTATTCTTACAAAGTTTATTTCAATATCCCTATAAATAAAATAGAAAAAAAATAGGTTAGGTGGGCCTTATTCGGCTCAGGTATCTTATATGTAGGAAGGAATATAATTATTATCTATTATTTTATATATATATATTTATCATTCTTATTTCTTAAGTTATTGTGTCATTTTATATGCATTATTTGTAAATGTTTTATGAGCCTGTATTAGTAGCCATATATCCCTATAAGATATACGGCAAAAAAAATGCAAGAGTTTCAAAAAGTTCATTTTTTAATATGAGTAATAAATATTTTNTTTTCAATAATCTTTTCATAATAGTAGACAGTACAAAATTTTTACTGGTACAGTTTGTTTACTTTAAATATAGTAAATAATATTAAATAAATTAAGTTTTTAATAGGTGCGGTGTATATACGGAGATTATTCTATATATTGGCAATTTTTTTTGCCAACATGAGAAAATACGATATTAAAAAATTTCTAAAATAATTCTCAGAACTTTATGAAAAAAAAAATAATTTTTTCTCTCGCTGTAAATTTCTCTGTGAATTTTCTTCTTCTGTAAATTTTTTCTGTGAAGTATTTGAATAAAAAATTATTGAAAATCAATATTCAACGATTCCTAATAATTAATATCTTATTAACTATTGCGAAAATTATAAAATGATACAGGACTTTTCGACTCAGTTTAGTCCGCTCTATCTACACAAAAGCGCTTGGCAAAAAATTGCTCTTAGCAAAAAGTATCCTACATATACGTACATATACAGATATAATGTAAGTTTATTTTATTGCTTAGTGATTGCTTCTTTCTTTATATTGTTTTTCTTCTTGAAAAGTAAAGATTCAACAAAATACAAAAATCAAATTGATAATATAAAGAAAATGATAATATATTTTATTATTGGCCGATGCCACATGGTAAATTAATAGATAAAAAGCTAATGAAACAAATTCCTTTTTATATCATTTGCCTACAGCTTACATGTTCTACGCTTAATATATTCCATTTGATTGTTAATACGCTTTTAAAACTAATAAATACATTATCAAACCAGAACAGTACTTTTTTCAAGTAAGTATAATTATTGTTGCACAACTAGTCATTTCAGTAATTATTTTCCTTTCTTTTATGAAATAATACGAATTAATATATGTATTTACAACTATGTACAAATAATGAATAATAAAATTCGACAGTTTTCCTAATTTTTATCACAGAAGCAATAACGAATAATATATATATATATATACATATATATATATATATATATATATATATATATCATACCTGTACAATATAACAATTTAAACAAGCTTTGAATATTGACCAACATAGCCTAACTACCGATAATTCGAAAGTGTTACATTTTATAAACGAACGTAATCAATATATGAATAATTTAAAAATAATTGTGAACGTATAAAATGATATCCTTAAAATTATTGCTTAATATAAAATATACAATAATTTAGGAAACAATAAATCGACGTAAAAACAGATTTAGGAGTAAATAAATTAGAATAAAGAGCTCGACAAATTCTATTATACTAAATGATTTGTCGTCTGCAATGATAATTCAAGGAACAATTATTAATATAGTTAATGATAACTGACATCCGACAAGTACAGAAAGAGTTTGTTATGTTATCATAAAGGTGATTTAATATTGTCCATTATTTAACTGAAATAGCTAATGTGTGGATATTTTTTTTACTGTCGATAGAATATCATTATCAGAGATGAGTAATAATTTTTGTATGATTGTTATGCATATTTAATATTAAAGTGACAAAAAGAAATCTTTAAAATAACAACATGTAACAAATAATCAAACAATTAAACGTTTCCATTAGGTATACAAATTTCAAATGTAAATTATAAATTTATTATAAACTACAATCAATAATTTTCACTGTTTAACAAGCGTGTTTAATAATTCAAATAAAATAGCTTTTTCCAATTGCTCATTTCTAATAACAATTAAACTTATCTAAGTTTACAATAGCCCAAGATTAATGATGTAATAACATCATTGAGCATCTCATCTTTAATGTACGTACTAAATATTTTTATTTGATTAATTACTGCAACAATAAAATTGGCAAAAACGATTAGCATGAAATTGTTTAATTATTCCACATTCGATCGTAAATGCGTAACTGCAAGAGTCAATGAAAACATCGTATAATTCGTCGCAATTGCCAATCATTCAGTATATGTCGCAATAATCATTTGCGTGTATTATCATACATATTAAATAAGAAGCTAATATTAATCATTCTCATCCGATAATCAATGCGAAACACAGATGTGACGTTAATCGACTAAAGATCGCATTATTTTATCCTATACTGGACTAGATTTTAGATCGGTGTTACAAATATCACGGGAACTTAAATCAATACAAATTTGATGTGATTTTCATTGAAAACAATCGCGATAGAAAACAAAAGGTATACATAAAAATACGTTTGGACTCAATCAAAGGCTCATCATCATCATTATCATTTTATTTGTTATTCTGGAAAATGAGTCTTTTCAATTCTTTTTTTTCATTTATTTAACATTCACATGCCATTTATACGAAACGAGAGTTGATTGAGAGAATGATTTTTTCAAAGATTCCGTTGAAAGAATGCTAGAATAGAAACAGAAAGTACTAAATTCGTTTAGGTAGCGATGATTTACTAAAAAAAATTCTATTAAAAATTGTAGTTAGTAAATTCTGTTAATACAATATGTTCGAATAGTAAATTTTGTAAACAAAAAAATTAATATATATTTTAATATAAGTAGTATATAATTATAGTAGGGAAGTAACTATTCGAAATAACTAGCAGTAACTATCATCACAACAAGAATGAAAAATAAAATAATAAAAGTAGGAACTAAAAGTCATAACGTTGCGTTCATCTTTCGATATAATGACAACGTAATTGAAACATAATGTCGATATTATTTACATAAAAATTAGATCCGCCTCAAATCACCGAGTGACGTTCATGATACATTATGATATAACTCGTTTCCGTATAATACATGAACATTATATATAATATTGTAATAATACTGTTGTGACTTGTATCAAGCCTTTTCTGTATAACAAAAGTTGCTTGAACGTATTCCATTTATAACGAGTACTGAGAAAGTACTTTCAATCATGTATAGAATGTTAATTTTATGACTTCAAAGTGACGACGTCGATGAGATGGAAAATCAATGGCGATCAATAGAGAAAATCAAAGGCGCAATTGGCCAAAAATACGTAACAATAACGGTTATAATTATGTTAAAATTTTCTTGATATCTATTAAATTAGCAAAAAATTACATACTCTTTCGATAAATATGACTAAATATAAGATTATTAAATAGAGAATGTATGTTATAATACCCATGTACCACAATTCTACCATTGATATAATTAATTGAAATTCATAAAGGCAATTTATGAATTAAGATATTTAGAGAAAATATGTAAAACATTTGTAATTTGTAGAATTATATGTAAACCAATGCTCTAATAGAATAGTATCTTATAGTTTATAATCTAAAATCTATTCAGCATTTTAGTTATAAGAGATGTAAGTAATCTCAGCTGTAATCTCAGCCAATTAGAACTTAATCGACATTAAAATCGTACATTTATTAGAACGTGACCTAAAATGTACAGATCGAGCATGAATCTTCTTTCCATTGATACTGACTAGTACTTATTGCATCGATTAATTTTTAAAACGGTGCTTCTGGATCACTCCGTATCTTTTCATTTTTAGTAACACATAATTTTTACATACTTTATTTTATTTTAATTATTTTAACACTATAACGAAATGTATTGTTTAATTTCCACGAATAACTTTCTTGAAACAGTAATAAATAACAAGAAACTTAATAACAAAAAACGATACTTTAATCCTCCGTGAACCAAGTGGAAAATGAATCATATGTGGGTATATCTCATACTCCGTGCTATACTTCATCATAAATATACTACAATTTAGTAGATTGCGATAACAATGCATTCTCCAGTTGCACGAAACCGGCAACATGCACGTGATATTTTTTAAAAAGTTATAGAAATTCATCTTGCTGGGGTATATCATACCCCACCTGGTTCACGGAGGATTAACAATAAGATATATTTAGAATCATTGTAAATATATTATCATTTTGAATTAAATTAATAAATAATAAATTGAATTAAATCTGGAGACACAATAGTGTCTCGGCGCTAAGACAAGCGAAGCGTCATGGCGTGAGATAAATAAACACGATTACTTTTATATCTATGAGTGAGTATTTGTTATAGAATCGATCCCAGACATACACACACACACACACACACACACACACACACACACACACACACACACACATATTCTCATTTCAATTATATTATATTTGTATATGCGCATATGTATGTACACATATGTGCACACATATGTATTTGTATGTCATATTTTTTTCGTCATGATACATCAATCAAATCACAAAAATTCGGTAATAATTTGAAATAATCAAATCAGATTGTTTCTAAAAAATAAAACAAAATTATTACAAGAATTATTGTAATGTAGAAAAGAAAACCAATTTTATCAGTAAAATCGTGAGATTCAGATCAAAAAGAGGCCATCAAAGATGGGAAAGAATTACATCTTAGAACTTTTATAAGAAAATATATTAAGAGATTTATATGGGACCAATAAGACTCCCTCGTGGCTTTTTAAAATTATATTCATTTAGGTATCTTACGAAAATATTCGTATTTTTTCAGAAGCCATTTTTTTTATTTCGTATTAAGCAAAGTTCGTTCAGTCGGAATCTCTTACGTTCTTCCACAGGCACGATTTTATTGATTCTTACGAAACACGACACACTTTTCATTAGCTACAAAAGCTTAAAAATCTAACTTTGGCAATATGATATAATCTATGTATACATGCTTATTTCCAGCTTTATGTAAGATATATTCAATATATTCGTGTGTATTTATTGTCACCGTGAAAAAAAATCGATGACTCTTTTTATCCTCTTCATTTTCATCTATTTGGCAAAGTGTTGGATAATGTCTCGATATGATTGTGTTTGCGCGCGCGCATTGTGTTGTGTGTATGTTAGTTATATTTAATAGATGAACGCGTGTATTTATATATATGATGAATGTTGTACATAGATGTGTATTTTTTGCACTCGCTTTTAGAATCTTGGGAACGTAGTTTCGTCTCAAAGACTGCTGCCAAATTCACTTGATCTTCGTCGATCAATGTTCTTTATGTATGTTTCTGAGTATATGCTCTTGGTGCGATCGTCGTATCTAAAACAAAATTAAACAGAGTTATTTCGGAAAAATCGACGTGAATACAATTGTTTATATAATTTAATTGTATAACTGTAAATTATTCCAAAAAAATTTATGAAGATAATTTAATCTTTTAGCCAATCTTTTTGCTAGATAAATTAAGTAACACAATTTAAATTTGTACGTAAGCCATCTTGTATACGATAAATAAAAAATATATTTGCGCATTCTACATCTTTATAAGTTTATATTAATTCTGCACTAAAAAAGTAAAAGTCAAATAATTGTTTATTCGATACGAATAATATTGTAGATATTAATAAAATGATAAATTATACATAAGTCTTTTTACCAAGAAAAAATTAATATAAAAGAAATATGGATGCGGCGGTAATCCGCAAAGCACATAGCTTCTATATTTATGTATATTGTAACGTTAAATGTAAATATATAATAAAAATGAACTTTTCTTTATTTGTCTGCTTGTGTATTAAACTATTAATATATTAGATTTATGCAAGTTGATCTGAATAGATAGATTAAATTTCAGTTTTAGTTTTCGTTGAAAAATCAAGAAATTATCATGTTTTAATATTACGTAATATTTTTCAAAAACCAGCGCGTTAAAAACATTTATTGTGTATAACGGAAAGATAAACATTCCGTTTAATATCTCTTTCTCTATAGTTGTCAGTTTAATCGTCACACACCATGCGGATGCAGCTCGTGCGAGATACGCAGTATATGTAATTGAACAGAATAATAGAGTAATTGGTGCAGGGAATGAAAATGGAGATACATGACGCCATACATCCACACGTATTAAATTAGATTTAACTTATGAGTTTAATGATCATTTCTTAGAACTGCAAATATAACGCCTTGGTCATCGGAACTTATACCAAATGCCCTGCGTATTTTATTCTTTGTTCGTTGCATTATTTCTAATGCAAAACATAACTATTTACTATTAGTGGCAATAAAACATTGTCGCAATAATTATATTGACACAAAATACAATAATGTGATAATGTCAATAAATAATATTCTTGCATCAATTTCTATGACATTTTATATAATTTTTATGTGACGAATTGATTCAAACACAATTAACTTCAGTAACATATCAGAGAAATCAATATTCATTATTCAGAGATTACTTTTAATATTAATTTCAACATATAACATGTTACCTTTTCTAGTCATTCTAATTAGTTAGACGAATAATTTCTGTGTTCATTTTTAATTAATTATTTAATATTTTTTCAAAAAATAAATTAAATATGCTTTTGTTGTATACAGGATGATTTTAATATATTTCGTCACTCATCATGAGCAGGTAGAATGAATTGAATTGAGTCGAAAAGTCCTCTACTATTTTGCAATTTTCGCAATAGTTAACAAAATATTAATTGCTAAAAATTGCCAAATATTGGTATTGAATAATTTTTCGCTCAAATACTCATCAACTTTATAGAAAAGCTGTAAAAGACAAAAATCATTTATTTTCTTCTCATAAAGTTCTGATAATTTTTTTCAGAATTTTTTAATATCGTATTTTCTTATATTGGTAAAAATAAAAAAATGCAGTACTAAGCTGATAAAAAATTCTGAAAAAATTTTTAGAGTTCTATGAAAAGAAAATAAACGATTTTTGTCTTTTGCAGTTTTTCTATAAGTTGATAGTATTTGAGTAAAAAAATTATTAAGACCAATATTTATAAGACAATATTTGGCAATTTTTAGTAATTAATATCTCGGTAACTATTGCGTAAACTGCAAAATGGTAGATGACTTTTCGACTCAGTTCGATTCACTCTACCTGCTGGTGATGGATGACGAAATATGTTAAAGTCACCCTGTATGTATGGCAATATATTGTAATATCATGATACTGATGACATATATGACACTTATTTTAATGATTAAAAAATAGATAAAAATGCACACATGTGATTAAATTGTATCATTAAATTTAATAAAAACTTGATGTGACTATATGAAAATAAAAAATAAATTTATAGTTCTCGAAATTATGGTATTCAAAATAGGCATATCATTACTTTGTATGAATTTAAAATTATCCTTTTATTTAATTATGCTAAAATGAAAAAGTTATAATTTTATAAATATATAATAACTGTCTCTTCCCTGATGGAAATAAATTGCTGAAATCAACTGTAAAATCGTGGAAATGTGAAATGAAAATAATCGTATATTATTGAATACTTTAGTACTATTTTTAATACTAAAATACTATGAATTTTAGAGATAATTAACAAAAAAACAACGAAGAGAAATAAAAAATAACGAAAAATAATGCAAATATTTTAATATTTTTATATATTCAAAGAAATTGAACACTCAACTATGCTGAAATATTTTAATTCTAAACATAATTCTCTTAAAAATGCGTGAAAAAAAGGAAAGTAATGCAAATCATACAATATTTTTATAGATTTATTAACGTAAGTTGTACACTGAAATATGTTGAAATATTATAAATTCTGAGAAAAATTAATGAATATATTTGAATGATAATGAAAAAGAAACACTAGAATTAAAATGTTCGAATTAAGAAAGTTTTAACTATACAATATTAGTTAAAAGTATCAGTCAATTAATTAACCAAGATAAGCTAATATCAGCCAATATTATTCAAAAAATTTAGATGATATTAGCCCTGAAGCCAATTACAGAAAACAAAACAATAAATAATTTGGTTTATACTTTTGAGACTTTCACGGGTGCTTTCTTAAGAGATGCCAAAAGATTATCGCCGTCGTGATCCATTACTAATGCCAACATTTTGTGAGTCTTATCATTCACTTTATCAGGGCATTGAGCGCACTAATACTGTATCAGTGCAATACAGTATTAGTATGTTTCTCGCTCTAATGAAGTGAACGGAAAAATTCACGAATTTAACTTCTCTAAAGATTGATATTAATTTATCGTATAACAAATTTTCTAAAAGCTATCTTAGAGACAACGTGGTTATAATATTAAAATATATAAAAAGAAGAGCATAAAAAATCACGACACAAGTTATAGTTTGTGAATTAATTTATTATTACATTGATTAAAACATTAGACGTTTCGGCCACAATCTGGCCATCTTCAGTAATGAAATAATGTTCTTAAAACGCAGTATCAGTTGACATTAAATTCAACAGTCCGGTGTTATAAATGGATATACATGTTCTCTTCTATGTGACGATGCTTCATACAATGATATGCAACGCTAATTATTTGAAAATAATAACACACAATGTCAAGACTAAATTCTAATTGTGCGAAAGTGATACTGGTGATTCATCGTTTAGTTTTTTGCTGTAAAACAGAATCTGAAAATTCTTGTTCTACATATGATAATTAGCGTTGCATATCATTGTATGAAGCATCGTCACATAGAAGAGAACATGTATATCCATTTATAACACCGGATTGTTGAATTTAATGTCAACTGATACTGCGTTTTAAGAACATTATTTCATTACTGAAGATGGCCAGATTGTGGCCGAAACGTCTAATGTTTTAATCAATGTAATAATAAATTAATTCACAAACTATAACTTGTGTCGTGGTTTTTTATGCTCTTCTTTTTATATATTTTTCTAAAAGCGATTGATTATATAATAATGAACTCAATCAGAACTGATAATGGACATCGAATCGACGTCCATTATTATTTCTGACTGGGGAAGTTTTTAAGTTTCCAGAAATCCTCAATTTTTTAGTCAACTATAACATTTTCAAAAGATTTGTCATACGCAATATTGATAGTGACACGATTTTTGTATACATACAGCAACATGCGGTGGAAGTCGATGCAGTAGCCAATCATTTTTCGCTTTTATGAAAAAAGTAAATTGATTGGTTATCGCGCCAATTTCTGCCTCAGTGTAAGCGCAGGGCTGGGTAAAAGTCTTTTGAATTGTATTTAAAATACTAATTGTAAATATTTTTAAAAAGTGTATTTAAAATGCAAAATGCAAAATAGGTCTTTCGAATCCATTTTAAGTGTAAATAGGTGTTTTAAATAGTTTTCAAATGCAAAATCGTTTTCCTGTCCTAGCAAAAAAAAATTTTACAAAAATGTACAGAAAACCTATATAGATTGAGACAAGATGTTAGAAATTCTTAATTTTTCATAATGGGACATAGAGTGAGGTTTGTTTGTCTCAGAAATCCACAGTTTTTCATAAATATTTGTAGCGAGACGTAGAGTGATATTGTTTGAGGTGGGAGGATTTCTTGGTTTTTCAAATAAACAATGTTACTCTACGTCCCACTACGAATATCTACGAAAAACTAAGAATTTCTAAAATCTTATTTGAATCTATGTATCTTTTCATAAAAACTTTCCGTCAGGGTAGTACACATTTTTTAAAAATATTTTACGTTTAAAATCTATTTTTAATGGAATTCGAAGCCCTGATTACAGTATTATAAATAAAGTATTTCTAATGAGATTATTTAAAATTTTTTAATATGATATAATTTGGAAATGGGATCGTTTACTTGAATAAATCAAATTAATACGAGAAGTGTCGGTTACAATCAAAATTAGATGTTAAGAGTAATATACATTTTTAGAAATCTACATAATATTTTAAATAAAACTGGAACATTCATTTTTTAATTAAGATTTGATATTTATGGACTATCTGGAATTAATTTTCTTTTTACAGATTAATTTGCAGTTTGAATATTTATAAAAACCTTTGGCCAATCATGGGACTTGATTCTTCATATACATCAATGATTCTAAGGAAAATTTACGAAAATATAAAAAATCCATTTGGCATTTACCTATTTTATAAATGGTTAAATGATAGACATGATTCCATTTCAAATGTAAAATGAAAATTATTTTCCAAAAACTATTTAAAATGGAAAATGCAAAATGCCATTTCCATGTTAAATACATATTTAAAATAGAACTATTTTAAGTATTACCCAGCCTTGTGTAACCGTTACCATATTCTATGTATAGGAGCCAATATTGAAATACAAAATAAATAAATAATTGCTATTTTGATTACTAGTTACGACTTAATAATAGTTACAAAATAACAGATACAAAAATACTGCGCATATCTGTATACATATATTACAGATTTAAACGTAATTCTTCATTAAATTCATTGCGTTCATTTTTATTTTGAAATTTATTGAATTCTTCATAATCTTAATATTTTATATTGAATTGTTAATGAAATCTTAATATGATAATTGGAGTGGGTCAATTGCATTCAATATGCAATTCTCAGTATATACATAAATATAATTATTTATTAAAATTTCAGTAAAAAGTTTCCATCGGAATCATTTTAATTAATTTTGAATGTGTTTCAAAGATGACTTAAATTTATCGAGTAAATAACATAGAGTAGTAAAACAAATAAAATTTTAATGAAATTTCAAAAAGATAAAGTGATAAAATAAAATGCATACCTTAATCTGTCAGACCAATTCGTACCTGAGGGATGGTCGACGAAAATCCAGTGCTTCGAGATCCAATGGCTCTCGTTTACAGAGCGAACAGAAAGCACATTGCAAGGTATTTTTAAACGCTTCTCGAAAGTCGCGATTAAAATATGCATAAATCAATGGATTTAATGCTGAATTCGTATACCCAATCCAAAATAGAATCGCAATCACGATGTTGGGACATGGACAAGTCTCGCCGCAAAGCGCTGTAGTGACGTACCTGACAATTAAGTTAATAATTATTTATGTGTATAAATGTTGAAAATACAAAGACAAAACATTAAATTCAAATTTGAAAAAAATGGAAAATATGAGAACTAATTTATTCAAATTCAATGCTTATTTTAAGTTTCTGTAAAATTATTCTGTTATTTTGTATATTTAATTTTAATAAATAAAGTTTAAATTTCGATTTTATTTAATTTGTGATTCATAGAAAAAATCAGAAAAAGTACACTTTACATAAAAAAACAAATTATTATATTCTTTATAATTTCGTTTTTAAAAAAATTAAATTTTAAAACTGAAATTAAAAATATACTTTTTCGGTTTAAACTTATATTTTTAATAATACTAGTTATAAAATAATAAATTTAATTTAATATATATATATTTCTTCTCTCTCTCTCTCTCTCTCTCTCTCTCTTTCTCGTTTTCTTATTTATCCTCATTTGTCTTTTACTAGAATCTATGAAATAAAATTAAAATATCTCCATTTTAATAAAAAAATTAATTTCCCTTTTTTATAATTAACTTTCATAGAAACTATAAATTTTTTCTATTTAATATATAAAAACTTTTTTCATAATTATCATATTTTTGATAGACAATACACGTTGATATAAATGGCTATCATACTTTCAATAGACGATACACTAAATAATTTATGTTGTTATACATAGTTAAAAGTTATTTTGTCTCGAAAGTAACTGAAAACGTTCATGTTTTTGATTTTTGTAATTGATTTTTTTAAAAAGAACTTTACATGAGAAAAAATGTTTTAGTACATTTTTGACTTTTTATCTGATTGAGAATCATCACTTTTCTAATTTTATTTTATTTCATAATAAATCACTAAACAGTTTTATTTGCATAAGTTAAGCATTTTACCAATATAATCAATTATACATTAAAAGAAATAAAGTATTGATAGATCTAATTCATCTGTTGAATAGAAAAAGAGTAATCTATTATGATTAAGAATACAGCAAATTAATTAATTTTTAGCAATTTAACACATTAACATGTAATATTTTATTTATAAATTAGTTGTTAACAACACACATACCAAAGAAAAAATGGTAACCAGCAAAGGATGAAAGTGCCCATAATGATACTTAACGTTCTCGCTGCTTTGTGTTCTCTTTTCATCTTCATCATATGTTTATCTTTTGTCGGTGTATGTAAATGCTCGGTGTTTATTTCATTTAAAGTCAGAGTTTTTGACGATCCAGCGCTATTCAGTTCACCATTTAAATTATTAAGATCTTTACTCGGTCTGTGACTGAGCAACATAGCGTTACCCATTCTGCTGTGCATCTGCTTTTCTTGCTTGTTAGCCTCTTTGAATATAGCAAAATATGTGACCGCCATGATGGTACACGGTATCCAAAAGGATATGCTTGATGACAGTATAGCATATATTCTGTTGACCTTAAATTCGCAGAGCTCTGGATGCTTATGCCTATGCACGCTGTTTTCTTCCGTAGTGTACCAGCCGTAGAAGATTGGCACGAAGGAAATGATGGCCGGCGACACCCAACAGGCTAATAGCATAAATGCCACTACTCTTTTCGTCATATTGATGGGATATTTGAGTGGCTTCACGATCGCATAATATCGATCTACCGAGATGCACATTAGGTGGAGTATTGAGCTAGTGCTAAAGTAGACATCTAAAGAATTCCAAACGTCACACATGAAATAGCCGAAAAGCCATCTGCCGGTCACCTGCACGCTAGCGTTGAAGGTCATCGCAAACATCGCCACCAGCATATCCGCCAGTGCTAACGAGACCACGAAATAATTGGTAATAATTCGTAGCTTTCTGTGCCGTATTACGGACACCATCACTAGCAAATTACCGAACAACGCTGTGGTGATGATTGAACCGAGAATGCAGATCTTCACGATTGCTGAGGGCATGTCTGACCAGTTAATCTCCATTTCGTTCACCTCGGTATTATTGGTATGAGGATTCTCTTCGATCGAAGTGACATCCAATAATGATGTCACGTCGAAAGAAGAGATCTCCGTCGGAGCGAATGTTGGTTTTGCGGTCATGCTCGCACAATGGCAATTTTCGCCACTGTGCGTTGATCGTTCTTTAGTTTTTCTTCTTGGTCAAAGAGTTATATAGGGAGATGATATTAAGTGATGGAAGTTCCGACTAGTTGACGCACTTGACAGACGTTCATCTTCGATTCAAGCAACAAGAAGACTATTTTTCCATGTTTTGGTCTTAAGTTTGGGTGCTAGCATAATCGGTAAGGTTTACGAGATTTATGAAGAAATTTATTCGAACGGAACGTCTCGTAATAAAGCTTTGGTGATGCCGTCATATATTTACTCTTCAGAATCTGTAAATAAAAAAGAATAAAACGTTCTTCAGAAAATCAAAGAATTGTTTTAACCTATAATTACAATATGCAAGCGAGTAAATATAGGCGTTCGTAAATCTATGAAAATATTCTTTTCATTAGGAGATTAACTGTAAGACATAGACATTTAAATAGATATAGTTGGTATAAAATTTTATGACAACAATAAATATTTTGTTCCGAGATATTTTATTATTTATAATGCCACAAAATTATTTGATACATTTTTCCTTGAAAATTATGTAAATACATATTAACGTTATTAAGTTGTTAAGTACATTTGATTTATTTACAGTATCTAAAATTTGTATATGCAAACGATGAAATTTAAATATACAATAATTGAAAATTATAAAATTAAAAGAAATTTCAGTTATAAATTTTATAATTGCCCGGAAAAAATGTTGTCTATATAGACATATTTTATATATAATTGTATGTAATTGTATATAAAATATGTCAATTTTTTATATAATTATACAAAGTATTTAATATTGGGAGTATGCATTAATTTTAAAAAATTTTCAAGAGATGGCGTAACTGGTACTATCGCATCGCGCCATTTTGTTGCTACCTTCATGTTCAAAGCACCATCATGTGGCTTTAGTTTTCAGTATGTGTCATTTTGTCGAAGTATAAACAACATTGTTTTTTTTAGCATTAAATAAGTCGAATTTTTTGCCAACAAAAAGCAATTTGCGGAAAGCTCTGCTTTTTTGCTTCCATTTGAAAAAAAGTACTGCTGAAAGTCAACGAATGTTCGGAAGCTTATGATAATTATACTCCATTAATTTCAATACTGGTTTCGCTATAAAAAAGGTGATTTTAACACGAAAGACGAGGAACGTCCATGCCAGCAAAGAAAAAGTTTGGAGATGTGGAAGCTTTACTCGAGTCAAACACAAGAAAAACTTACAGAATCATTAAACGTTAATCGATCAACGATTTCCAGACGATTTGAAAGCCATTGGAATGATTCAAAAGCAAAGAAATTGGGTACTGTACGAGTCGTACCCGAAGCCGAAGGACGTCGAAAGGCGCAAAATGACCTGTGAATTGTTGCTTCAAAGACATAAAAGAAAACGTATTTGCATCGTATCGTGACGGATGATGAAAAATGGATACGCTACGATAATCCGAAGCGCAAAAAATCTTGATGTAGGCCAGACGAACTACCAATATCGACGACAAATCCGAATATTCATGGCGCCAAGCTCATGCTCTGTATTTGGAGGAATCAGTTGGATGTAGTGTGTTATGAGTTGCTCCAACCCAACGAAATCATTACTAGGGAATGCTACCATCAACAATTGATGCAATTTTACCAATGACCTTTTACCAATGACCCGAGTATTGAAGCAAAAACGATCAGATTATGCGAAAAGACACGACGAAGTGATTTTCCAGCACGACAACACTCGGCCACATGTTGCGAAACCGGCCAAGGAAACATTAAAAGCGCTTAACTGAGATGTTCTATCACACTTGCCGTATTCTTCAGACATTGCTCCTTCCGATTATCATCTATTTCGATCGATGACTCATGGTCTGTCTAAGCAGCATTTCCATTCTTATGAAGATACCAAAAAATCGTCGATTCGTGGATAGTTTTAAAAGATGTGTGATTCTTTCGATGTGAAAGCCACCTATTATCAAAAAGATGAGAAAAAGTGATTAGCGATGGACAATATTTTGAATGATCAATTTGTAATCATTTTTTCACAATAAAGCCGTATATTTACCAAAAAAATCTCTTAAAATTAATGCACTCCTAGAGTAACGATAAAAGTCTCGCATACGGTCTCGTAGAGCAGACTAAATGGAATCGAAAAGTGTATCATTTTGCAATTTTCGCGATAATTAAAAAGATATCAATGATTAAATGTCATCAAATATTAGTTTTCAGTAATTTGAAACAACCTAACTTCCATTGCGCGGAATAACTCGTCGGACGAATTTATCGGGCCGGGAATGAAACAGGTTCGTTGCGAAGAAAAGAGGCGCTTACAAATAACGCGTAGAACTGTGTAATAAAAAAGTGTAAAGTAAAACAAAATACTCTTTATTACATTCAACACAATACAACCAGATAGCTCTGAACATAATACATAATAAAATAAAGTGAATAATATAATGAAAATAATAACGACAACGCGTGTCGTATCCTATTTCGAACGCACGGGATCGAGCGTTGGTATTGCGGCGCGGTAATACGGGACGGATGCTACGCGGCACGGATTCACCGATAAGGTCGCGGCGCGGAAGCGCGAAACGCGCGTCTACTCGATGGATACAGCGAGAGTCAGCTTCCAAAGAAGCTGCTGAGAACGGCCAGCAAAGGCGAAGTCCGCTTTATCCCCTGAACGCGTTGTCGGCCGGAATCTCGCGGCAAGAAACTATTCGTAGCGGATCGGGATTATTTTCGAGTCGACAGGATCTGGTCGTTGGATAAGAATCGAAGCAAAAAGCCTCTCTGTAAAAATCCGCGGCCTTTTACCAATGACCAATTTTTGGTAGCACTGCGGATTCGGCGAAGTTCGGTTCGGTTCGTACATTCTCGCCAAGCGGTACCCCCACATGTATGATGGTACCGGAATCTGTCGCGGATAGCGCTCGGCAGCGTTCGGTTGTTTTCGCGGAACGTCGGCTGGTACCTGCAAAACGATGTTTGCGATTTTTTAATATTATTCGGGTGCATTGCGCCCGCATCGCTGCATATCATACAGCGACTGATGATATCCGGCTGATGTTCGACCAGGAACGATGCGGTTTCTTGGGGCGCATCGTTATATCACCTCCCCTCCTGGTAATGCCTGAATTTGAGGCACACCTACTTTTGTACCTGCTTTTATACCGAGCGTACGAATTGTGGTTGAAACGGATGTTGCACTTGTGTCTGTATCGCCTTGTTTTAAATTGACGGGACACATGGGCTGAAAAATGTGGAACCTTGATGACCCTCCTGGTTCCATATGAATCGGTGGGGATGATAGCGGGGATGATACCCATGACCCACGGCTGCAGATCTGTTTGTCGCTCGATTATCAGTCGACGATCCGTTTCTGATCGCGGCGGTGGAAGGCTGGTGAGCCATGCCACCAGCTCCCCGTTCCCGGTCCGATCGTTGTATTCCGCTCCTCGCTATGGGCATTTTCCGTGATCTCGATAGCGGGTAGACACTGGCAAATGTGCTGATGTCCTGCGCCGAGATGACTATCCCCATGTCTTTTCATGCCCGGATTTTCTGGATCGTACTCCTCTGGCGGCTCGATGATGGCGTTGATTGCATCGATGGGGCTTATTTCTTCGGATTCGTTTTCCATTATAACTTCGAGACGAAAAAAGATCGTTTGTTGATCTCGTAGGAATATATTCCGTTCGGTTGTTCTAGGTCTTTCTTTGTTTTTAACGCACAGGGTCCTGGCTGCTTTCTGCTCCTCTCTCTTTCCCGATGTCACTGTCTTCTCTCTCGGAGTCCCCGTCGGTATCGATCTCCCTTTCCACGTTGTCGTTCTCGTCGTTACCCGATGGCTCATTCAGGGCGGGCTTTAGATCTTGCACATGTATGTGTCTGTACCAGCGTCCGCTCTTCGCGTGCAAGTCGACTATTGTCGATGATACCACGCGACGTATCTCGAGCGGTCCTACGAATTTCCTGACTAGCTTTGCGTTGAACGCGGCGGCTTTATTTGAGAGCGGGTATTCTCGCTTGTACCCACTCTCCTATTTTGGGCGTCGTCGCAGGTCATAATACTTTTGCTGTCTCTGAAATGCGCGAGCTAAATTTAATTTAACCAGTTCCTGGCCCTCTTCGAGATACCGACACGTGGTATCGGGCGGCGGCGCGAATCCCGTTCGCGCTTCTCGGGCGTTCGCGGCGACGCGAATTCCCGCCCGAAATTCAAGTACGCCGGTGTGTAGCCTCGGTGTGTGACGCGCGGTGTTAAACGCAAATTAGATCTCTAGCAAGCGTTCGTCCCAGTTCTTATGATTGCGATCCACAAACTCGCTAGCATCGTTTTTATTGTGCAGTTCGTGCGTTCGACGGGGTTGTACTACGGAGCGTGTATCGGTGTATACGTATGACGAATATTGCACGTTTTTAGTAGTTTTTCGAGTTGCGCCGAGCGGAGTTGTGTGCCGTTATCGGAATGGATGATATCCGGACATCTGTGTCGGAAGATTATGGCCTCGGTGATGCTTGAGGTGACCACGGAAGCGGTGGTGCGGAGAAGGGGACATAATTCAACTCACTTTGAAAATGTGTCCTGCATATTAAACAGCCACGTGTGGCCCTTTCTCGAGCGCGGTAATGATCTCACTAAATTCAGCATCACGTCTTGCTACCATGGCCGGTTTACTGCCGTGACATGCATCGCTTCCGCCGGTTTCGCCTGTGCCACCTTATACGTCAGGCAATTTCGGCAGCCCCGCACGTACCGCACGATCTCCCTCATTATTTCCGGCCAATAATAAATCCGGACGATCCGAGCAATGGTTTTTGCGATGCCGAGATGCCCGGCAGTCGCATCGTCATGATTATTGTACAGGACTTCCGCCCAATTTTCGTTCGGAACACAGATTTTCCACTGTGATTCCGCGGCGGTCTCCTTGAAGTTGAGATCGTGAAATAGATGGCGGTATAACTTCCCGTCGAGAATTTCGTACAAAGTACATGCCATTGGGGCGTGTTGACTGCGGCTGCGGTTACTGGCTGTCGCGATAATGCATCGGCGATTTTGTTTAACGTCTCTTTCCGGTATCGGATCTCGAGGGCGTATTGCTGAAACTCGAAGGCCTAGCGTCCCAGCCGTCCTGAAGGCGTTTCTAATTTTTGGAGTCAACTCAAGGATTGGTGATCGGTTATGACGGTAAACGGGTACCCTTCCAGGTAGTCTCGCATCCTGCGTATGCCCCAGACGGCAGTCAGGCACTCCACCTCCGTCGCGCTGTAATTTCGCTCGGCTTGATTCAATGTTCGGCTCGCGTATCATCCTCTCCCCCTCGGAGAAGTTCTGAGTAAGCACGGCCCCCAGACCTGTAGTACTTGCATCTGTTTGTAGGTAAAGTTTCGTAAAGTTGGGGCACGCTAGTACGGGTGCAGATGTCAAAATGTCTTTTAGTTTCCAGAAGGCGGCTCCCTCCTCGGGTCGTCACTTTCATCAAGCGTTTTTTTTTTGATCAGTGCAATCAAGAACGTAGCGATGATAGCAAAGTCCTGTATGAAACGGTGATACCACGATGCCACGCCCAGGAATTGTTTGATCTGTTTAACGATTCGGGATTCGGGTCAGTCTGCGATTGCACGTATCTTTTCGAGGTCCGTTTTTATGCCGTCTTGGTTTATACCATCTCATGATGTAACCGAGATATTTGAGACGATCTACGCAAAACCGACATTTGTCGGGATTCAGTCTCAATCGCGCTCCCTGTAGTCGCCCAAAAACTTCTCGGAGGATCTGCAGGTGTTCCTCGAAAGATCATGATGAACGTAGGCCGAACGGCATTACTCGGAATTGGTATAGGTTCTTCCCCGGAATCGTGAACGCGGGTCAGCACTTTGCTCTCCGGCCAGTACCCGCTCTTTAAGTCCAGTATTGTCAGATATCGTGCCCGCCCCCCCCCCTTCAGTTTGTCGAGCGTCGCGGTTATCTGCGGTAGTGGATAGACGTCGAGTTCGATTACTTCATTCACGCGCCGGAAGTCTATACAAAATCTGTTCTTTTCGTCCTTTTTCTTGACTATTATGACTGGCGAGCTCCATGGGCTATGAGAAGGTTCTACTATCTCCTCTTCCTGCATACTCTCTACTTCGGCGTTAATGATTGCTTGCATCGCCGGATTTCGTGGACGATATCTTTGTTTAATAGAGCGGGTGTTCGGTTTTAAGCGAATGTGATGCTGAATTAAGTGGGTGGGGCTTGTGACCTCTTCGAATAACAGTAACTCGGTGTCTCGGAACTCCCGTAGCTGTTGTTCCTTCCCCACAGTACGTTTCCGTAGCCCCTCTGCCGCGGCCGTGGTGTACGTATCCGGGAGCTGCGCCTCGGTGATGCGGGAATAGGTAAACCGATTAGGAATAGCTCATCGGACGAATTTATCGGGCCAGGAACGAAAGAGGTTCGTTGCGGAGAGAGGAAGCTCTTACAAATAATGCATAGAATTGTGTAGTAAAGTGAAACAAAATACTCTTTATTACATTCAACACGATACAAACAGATAGCTCTGAACACAATACAATAAAATAAAGTGAATAATATAATGAAGATAATAACGAGATGGTCGCGTATCGCACCTGGTATTTCGAACGCACGGGGCCGAGCGTTGGTGCGCCCTAATGTCGCGGCGCGGTAACACGGCACGGATGCTAACGCGGCACGGGTACACACCGATATGGTCGCGACGCGAAAGCGCGAAGCGCGCGTCGAGGATTTTGAATGCTTATGGTACACCTGAATGTATACGTACGTCGGCGGCCGAGAATACCCGGCAGAGGCGAAGAAAGTTTTGTCCCCTGTTTTGTTGCCAATCGCGCCGGATATAAGATTTCGGGTGGTGCCTTTCGACTATTGGGAACGCCCAACGGAGGCAGAGTACTCCCTACTTCCTTGTCGCGTCTACTCGACGGAAGCGAGAATCGGCTTCCAAAGGTGCTGAGAACGCTCAGCAAAGGCGAAGTCCGCTTCATCCCCTGAACGCATTGTCGATAGGAATCTCGTAGCAGGAAACTCCTCGTAGCGGATCGGGATTGCTTTCGGTAGGATCTGATCGTTGGATAGGAATCGAAGCAAAAAGCCTCTATAAAAATCCGCGGCCTTTTATATGACCGATTTTTGGTAGCGCCGCGGATTCGGCGAAGCTCGGTTCTCGCTGAGCGGTACCCCCACATGTATGATAGTACCGAATCTATCGCGAGTAGCGCTCGGCAGCGATTCTCGCGGAACGTTGGCTGGTACTTGCGAAACGATATTTGCGATTTTCTAAAATTATTTGGGCATACCGCGCCCTCATCGCTGCTTATTATACAGCGGCATCCGGTATTCGGCCGATAACAATGCGGTTTCTCGGGTTTTTTACTCAAGTTATCAACTTTACAGAAAAACAGCAAGACACAAAAATTGTTTATTTTTTTCTCATAGAACTCTAAGAATTTTTTCACTTTTTGTCAATTTTATAATCAGTATTGCACTTTTTTATTGGTAATTATGATTACCAACATGAGAAAATGCGATAAAAGTTCTGAAAAAATTTTCAAAACTATATGAGAAGAAGATAAACAATTTTTAAAAACTAGAAGAAGGTCAAAAAATGAGCAAAGAAAGATTTTAATTTAAAATAATATAATATTTTACATCACAAATTAATATTTGATGTCATAATGATGGAACGTTTCGACTACACTAAGTCTTTATCATTCAATTGAAGTCACAAAATTTTAAATTAATACATAATGTTTAAACGTTGGATAAATTTTAAATTAAATAAAATTACAAATTATATAGTCACAATAAATAGCACATAAAACGTCTAGAAGATATTAAAGACTATTTTTTTGTTGGACGGCGAGAAAGAGTAGAATCAATTATGTAAAATTATGTGTGTAATCAAAAGTTGATTCAAATTTATCTTAATATGTATCTGTAAAAAGAAATCAATTATATGATATAAAAATCGTGAAAAACTAAGTGAAATTAAAACAATTATCAAACTTACAAAGAATATTCTTCTCCGTTAATGATGAGAGTTCATGTTATATCGAGCGCTACCAGACAAATGCGAAAGATACATCGATGATATTATTTATATTAAATCTAATAAGGTCAAAAACTTTAATACGTACTTATTCTGAAACCGATTTTAATAAATAGATATAGAAATCGTTTAACCTCTCGTTATCTTTTCGTAAGCCTTTTTCCGTTAATGCCTTTTTCCTGTTCTTTAATGCTAAGCATTTCAGAAATAAACCTTTTAGTATAATTCTATTCAGAGTCCATGACTTTAACATTATTCCAATCAGAAAAATAATTAAAATTCAAAATATGTACTCTAAGATTACCGAGTATTTCGACGAATCCATCTTAATATTATTAATGTGTTCATTGATTCTTGTTTTTAATTGGCCAACGTAGAATACATTACAGTCCTTGCAATTAATTTTATATAGCATAACTCTGGCGAATACGCCGCGCCAGGATTTATGCCGCAGAAGTTAGAAAAAATAGAAGGAGTGGGGGTAATTTTTCCGAAACTACATGTTTTTATGTAATATTAGTATTGTGTTACGATTTCAATTTCTTACTGTTAATATGAATGAAATTATTATGAGTTGAGTTAATTTGTCACTGTAATAAGAGGTATCATCATCAATTATAATCTATATAAACTGATTACTGTTGGGCACGTAAAAGACTTACAATTAGTGGTTATTTCGTGATACATAAGTATAGAGGAATAATAAAGCATGTTATATAGCAAAATACAAGTGCTTTGCTCTCAAAAAACGAGCAAAGAAAGATCTTAATTTAAAATAATATTGTATAACATTTCACATTACTTCACAAATTAATATTCGATGTTATAAAGATATCATTTCGACTATACTAAGTCTTCATCAGCCAATTAAAATCACAAAATTTTTAATTGATACATAATGTTTAAATGTTGGATAAATTTTAAATTAAATAAAATTACAAAATATATAGTTATGTCGCAATAAATAACATATAAAATGGAGGAGGAATTGCATTGTTCCCTTTAGGTCGAAAGTGTGTCCAAAGTCCGTGTGAGAGAGAAAGCTATAGTGTGATACTCGTCCTCTCTGTGCATATGTCAAAATCACTTGCATCACAGTTTCGACACTTTCTACACTTAATGTCTGAACTGCTTACTGCTCCGTGAAAATCAGTGAACATAGTGATATATTGAAATATCAATTGGTGATAAAATGTCTATCATACACTTAAATTCGGTGTATTGCATTTTATGCGAAAATCACAAGAAATCTGTTTCCTATCATGCGTAAGTAAATATTTATTATGTAAAGCCTAAGATGTGATAAAATATAGGTTAGGTTATGTGCCAGTTTAATAAAGACTAATAAATACAATGCAATATTTTTTCATATATATTATAAATTATACAATTAATTACGGATCGTATTACTAGATTTCCTAAGCAAAAGGAAATTCGTAAGCAGTGGCTAGAATTCTATGAAATCGATGAACATATTTTGAACACGGCTACTAGACTATGTTCAAATCATTTTCGTGAAGAATTGAAGAATAAACTTAGTAAAGGTATAATGCTAAAACCCAATGCTATACCATCTGTTTATATAAAGAAAAAGAATATCTGAACAATCAAATTCTGCTCTTAATGAAGTTTATGATAGCACAAAACAGAAATATAATGCTACTGACAATACAAACATCAATTACATTGTATCAGTTAGTAAGTAATAATGAATAATACTGATTTTATATACATAATTGCTTAGAACGAATTAAAAATAACTAATTAATGATTGATGACTTTTTAGATATTTCAATGATAGATGCTCAATGTATACTGCAGAGTTGTGATAGTATTCAATTGTCGAAGTGCCAAACACCTCCAAAGGCTATATCTTGTGTCAGTCATATTAGANTATATTGTGTCAGTTAACATTAGAATACCAGACTCAGCTATGAAAGCTGAAAGATTATTACATGTTGTCAATAGTGAATCATCCACACCTGTCTTTTTTTAGGCTCAAACTAGCGAACACCTACGAAGACTGTTCGTGATCCTCGTTTTATTAATGCAATCAGAACTCCACATTTAGCTACACCTAGGAAAGCTCGAAGGGCGTAGCAGCTAGCAAAATGAACTATCAAACAACAACAATGAAAAATAAAAACTTTTCAGCAAGCTCGCAATAGATTAATTGCTCGTATCACAATAATGAAAGGTTTAGTAAAGCATTTACAACAAAAGAATTTATTAACTGAAGCGGCTACTGAAAATTTACAGATAGATAAAATCAGTGTAAAATTGTAAATTGTGAATTATGCATTATTATTTGTAGTAAATATTTTGATAACACATTATTATTAAGTAATTATTATTATTGTGAATTGCGAATTAAGTAATTATTATTATTGTGTATTACTGATTATAAAGTAATTATAATGATAATTATTAAAACGTATGAAAAGAAGAGCATAAAAACCACCGCACAAGATATTGTTTGTGTATTTAATTATCATTACATTAATAAAACATTAGACGTTTCGGCCACAATCTGGCCATCTTCAGTAAATTCACAATATTCTTAAAACGCAGAATTACATATAGCTGACATTAAATTCAACCGTGTGATATAACTATGTATAAACGTGTTCTTTCATTATGTGAAGCCTCGTACAACAATGTTGCAACGCCAATTGTCACATTACGAAATATGTAGAACAAGAATTTTCAGATTCTAATTTAACAAATTAATCTATCATTAATATCTTCTAGTCGAAATGTATGAGAATAGAGTCATTACCTGTTTTAAAGCAAAAAAATGATGAATCTCAAGTACATCCTTTACACAGATGGAAATTTATCGTGATAATGTGTGTTATTATTTGTCATATCATATATGTTACCACTATTTATATATATATGTCAAAAGTTTATATTGTTCTAGAATTATTTATTAAGTGTGAGAGAGATCTTTCTTAAGGGGATGCTGGAGTGTCCTGTTTTATCATTAAATATTAAAAACACCTTTCTCGTAACTATGCTTATGGATTGAAAAATCCTTCTCCACAATTAAAGTATCGACAACAACGCAATTCGCCAGCTACATTTGAATACGAAAAACGAAAGAAAATTAAAGACTTACAGTTTTGTTATCGGCTTCTGTAGTCAACACATCACAATATGTGTTGCATATAAGAGTTTCAGATCTTGCACGTTCATAAAAAGTAGCTGGCGAATTGCGGAAAACCTAAACGAACAATCCTATGCTTTCAGAAACGCGGTAGGAGTTTTAGTATAAGAGAAAGGTGTATCCGAAAATTTCGTTTGTATATTACGAGTGAAATTGACGTGCAGCCATGAAACTAAGCAGTATTTTAGTTCCGCGATATTCCGACAGCGGCGCCGTCATGAAAAGTGCGTCTCTGAACCATAAAAATGATCTGAATTATCGACCTACTCAGGCCCATATCAATAAACGTGCCCTGATCAAAGTTTTTTCTTTTGAGAGGAAAAATAATAATAAAATAAATATGATATTAGTTATTTCAATTTTGTTGAAATAATTTCTTCCTAAACAAGAAACATACTATATTATTTATATATGAATACAAATGAAGATAATTATTTTAATTACACTGTTCTGTCTTTTACATACATTTATTTAGTAAATTATTGATGTATATAATAAAATAACACACACACACACACACATATATGTGTATATTATGTATATGTATATATATGCGTGCGCGCGCGCGCGCGCGCGCGTGTGTGTGTGTGTACATATAATATATACAACACATGTCTAAACTTTATTTACTGAATTATTTACACATGCATATATCAAGATTCGGAACGCGATGTGTGTTTCGGTTGAGCTTCTATTCTGCTCGGATGTCGGAACGACAAGCGGCGATCTCGTAGCAGACGTAGCATATAAATGAAATTTTCGAATACTCATTGCTCTTATACTAAAGCTCGTAACTCATTTCTGCAAGCATAATATTGTTCTTTGAGGTTTTCTGTAAATCGCCAGCTACTTATGCAAGGTCTGAAATTATTGTATACAGCACATTTTTGACTCGACTCGAATGTCGAGTCTTAATAAGAATTCCTCCTATCGGTCGCGCGCAAAGGAAGTAGTACCGCTATTCAACTATAGAAATGGATTGAAGTATTGTAAATAAACCAGCAATATATTATCAGCCGGAAACGCCATAATAATATATTTTTGTATATATAGAAATATATATCAGGATCGTTGTTTAGAGAAGGAATCGTGCGTCTTTGCTGCATTGACGATGATGCCAGAATCGATAGAAATCACATTCTTGAATTGCAGAACGAATTATTGAAACAGAAGTATGACAGAGTGAGACAGAGAAAAAACAAAAAAGAATAGAAACTCCGATTGTAATCGGTGAGACTCCGCATGCCAAGCTGGGCTCGTCGAACGAAACAGCGAGTCTATCCTTCAGAGTCTCTCTCTCTCTCTCTCTCTCTCTCTCTCTCTCTCTCTCCTCTCTCTCTCCTCTCTCCCCCTCCCCCTCTCTCCTCTCCTCTCCACTCCCCCCCCTCTCCATCCATCTCTCTACAGTCGCTTGTTTCTAGCGACCGAAAATGCTTTCTGGAAAATTTCAGCCGCTCAACATAATTAAGAGGAGAAGGAACATTATAGATAACATATAAGTTTTAATAAATTATGCTAATCCTATATCCCTCCAATTTATGTATAATAGCAAAAATAATTTCAAAACACGATAATTTACGAGATATTGATATTTCCATGATTTTCCATGAGTGTTATATACAACGTTCAAAGAAGTGATTTGCATGACCTCGGCGTGGTCTCACGCGTATGATGCGAGATCTGAATGTTAGAGATCCCATGATCAATTCCTTTTTTCTTTTTTCATAATTTTTTTTTTTAATAAGTAACATTGTTAATAAACACATATTACAGGCTAAATATATTTTTATTTAATTATCGAAATTATATGTGTATTTCTAAAACTTTTAAACTGACAATTG
>JAANIC010003936.1:55370-79161 GCA_017607545.1 Acromyrmex charruanus | reverse complement strand
CGCCGCTTCCGTGACCCGAACCGTCCGTGGGGCCGCCCCGGGTGGCGCCACCCGCAGCGGTGCCCTCGAAATCGGAGGCGAGGGACCCCCGAAACTCGTGAGTGGACTTGCACCACATCCACTCACGGGGAGTAAGGGGCTGGAGGCCAGTGTCCCCGATGTAACATTCCGGGGACCCGTGTCATATGCCAGCTCCCCGGGGGAACTCGGGGCCCCTCTCCCGGTGTCCGGGTGAGGGGTGAGGGTACACCCTGGCTGGCGGAGCCGCTGCGGGCCGTGGGCATTATTTCAATGGATCAATTAATATTAATAACAAACGCGGACGATGCACGCTCGGCAACGAGCGTCGAACAGGAGGCTCGCCCAACCAAGGGCGATTCGGTGGGGAAAAACCCCCGAAAATCGCGTCCCGGCCCTGCTTGTAGCAAGACCGGGCCGCGCGCCGAGGCTGCTAACTCCGAGGGTACCCTGTCGAGGGCCGAATCCACGGCTTCGCTGGGGTCCATTGGAGGGGATAGCCGAAAAAGGACCGCAGAATTTGTGGCCTCTTCCTCGGATTCCGAGGGAGAGTCCACAAAACGGTCCCGGGGTAGATCAGCCATAAACCCCGAGCATGCCGGCCAATATACGAGCATACCAGGGCCAAGAGGGCCGAGAAGGCTAAAGCGAAGCAGCTGAGGAGGGACCACCGGTCAATAATTGACCCTGACGTGGAGCCCTCCTCTGCGTCCGCGAGAAAAGCGAAGGACAGGGCTATCGACCTCGCCATAGAGTTCGACCAACAGCCTTTGCGATCGGTTGCCGCGGTTGTAACCCGCGAGCTGGCAACCATCGCGAAGGCTGTTGAGAAGAGTCGCAACATAAAAGGCGATATAGTTAGGGATCTTTGGGCAGCTTTTTCGAAGCTGTCCGCAGCCCTAAGCTCGGTAATGGCGAAGTCGGGCAATGCCGACATGCCGGCCGACATGACGACCGGCTTGACGAGCGATCCAGGGCCTGGGCGGAGGAGAAAAGGGAGCTCAATCAAGAGCTTGTTCTCCTCCGCTCAAGAGTGGCGGTCCTTGAGCACGACCGGGGGAGATCCACCTCCCGCTGCACGTCCGGGAGGGATAGGGTGCCGGAGATGGAGTGGGACTCGACCATGGAGTGGTCGGGTCCCGGTAGCCTGGCCGGCGCCCGCAGCCCAATAAGGACCCGGGCTAAGGGAACTGCTCCCACGGAGGGGGAGGAGCCGCGACCGCCCGTGACGGTCACGGAGGAGGACCTGAAGTCCCCGTACTTCCTCTGCAGGGGGTGTCCAAGCAATTGAACCCCCTGGCGACCGTCGCGGACAGGGTCGCGTTGTCCGCCGGCAAAAAATCCCCTTCTAAAAAGAAGGGGAAGGCCGACGGACGGGACGATGAGGACGCCCGAATTGAGCGCGTCCTAGAAAGGCTCCTCCCTCGCCTACTGAAGGGAATGGGGGTGGTCCCGGCGACGGCGCCGCCACCAAAGGGACTACCCGCCAAGCGGGGCGGTCAGCCCCCTGTCGTGCAAGGCGGCCAGCCCTCTGCAAAGAAGGCGAAGGCCCCTTTAAAGGCCGGTGGCGGCGCGATCGTCGCGTCCGCCCCCGCCGCGAGGAGGGACCCGCCTACACCCTCGGTCACCCCATCAACTGGGGACGGAGGACGTGTGGCGGACGCAAACGAGGCGACTTGGGCGCAGGTCGTCTCATGCGGCGCGAAAAAGGCGGCCGCCAAGGCGGCGAAAGCCGAGGCGGCGCCGCCAAGGCCTGCGCCCGGGAGCGCCAAAAGCGCCAAAGCGCCCGTGGCCCCCGCCCCCACAAAAAAGGGGAGCGGCGGGAAAGCGGGTGGGAAGGATAGGAAGGGGAGTAGTGCCGCGAAGCCTCAAGCTTCCAGCAAGAAGGCTCCCCTTCCGAAACTGAGGTCGCCCAGCTCGGCGGCCATTACGGTGACCTGTGCCGACCCCACTACCCCAGCTACCAAGAGGTGGTGGGGAAGGCGAGATCCTCGATCTCCCTCAGGGATGTGGGAATCGAGGATCTCCGCCCCAGGAGGGCCATCACGGGAGCCCTCATATGGGAGGTGAGGGGCCCGGAGAGCCGAGACAAGGCCGACAAACTGGCCGAGAGACTGGCGGCCGTCTTCGCGGACCGAGACGATGTTAAAGTCTCCCGTCCGACGAAGACGGCTGAGATCAGGGTCTCCGGGTTGGACGACTCAGCCACCCCCATAGAGGTGGCCGACGAGCTTGCCAAGGCCTGCGGGCGACTCCCACCGGAGTTTAAGGTGGGAGGAATCAGCAGGGCCCCCAATGGGTTGGGCATCTGCTGGGTGCGGTGCCCCGTAGAGGCGGCCAAACAATTAGTGGCCGCCTCACGCATCAAGGTGGGGTGGTCGAGCTGCAGAGTCGCTCTGCTGCCGGCCCGGGGCCTCCAGTGCTATCGGTGCCTGGAGGCCGGTCACGTGCAACAAAAGTGCACGAGCACGATTGACCGATCCGGGTCGTGCTACAGGTGCGGGGGCATCGGCCACGCGGCTCGCGAGTGCCGCGGCAAGGTCGATTGTCCCGCGTGCCGTGGGCTCGGCCGCCCCTCGGGGCACCGCATTGGTGGCGCCGGATGTGCCGCCGCCAGAGCGAGGAGTAAGAGGGGGGGCAGAAGCCCAGTGGCCCCCCCCCGCCACCACCGTCGCGGGGCAGACCCCTGCGGCGGCGACAACAGCGGAGGCGGCGGCGACAACAGCGGAGGCGCCGTCGGCCGTGCCCGATGTAGAGATAGCCGTTGTGGCGGAGATAATCACCGCGGCGGCCAAGGAGGTGGCCGACGGCGCGAACGTCGGTGGAGGGCGAGGAGCGTGGGACCACAAATTAATGTCCCTCGCCCTCGCTCAGACGAACCTCAACCACTCAGCCGGGGCGCAAAGCATGTTAAGGGGGGGGGAGGTAAAGGATAATGGGTCTAAAAAAAGCACTTTTTTGAGAATTTTTTATATGAAAGTACAACATCTTAGAAATGTTCTCCCGAAACCTGAGGTAATTTAGAGCAAAACTGAAGGAAATACGGACCCGAACGCTCGACCACTTTCTAAGCGGTTGAGCACGGCACGCAGGTAGTCGACCGAGAGCGGTAGGCATTATATTCGAAATTCTATTGTGTTTGAAATTCGGACGTGGACTTGTTTACCAACGGTTTCAGGCGTCGGTTAGAGTCAGTTTTGTCCTAGACATTCTGTCGATCGGCCGTATTTAGTGAATTTGAACTGCAATTTACATTTTTGACGTTATATTTGTAACAAAAAATGACAAAAATTTCGAGAGAGAATCGAAAGCTGTGTAATAGTAGGATAAGCAGGCCAAGAAAAAAACCAAATCCTTCGAAGAATGTAGAGAAAAGTGTGTCGACTAAAAGTGCATCGGCAAAAAAGTTAAAAAAGAGTACTGAAATCAACGTTCCTGAAGATGTCGAAAAACATTACCGTATTGTGGATTTTGTACTAGTTTTCTCGACGATTTCTACTCTTGTGAAATGTACAAAATGTGACGGGAAAATTGAATTTAAATCATGTCCAAAAGAAGGTCTTGGGTTTGACATTCAAGTGAAATGTGAAAAGTGTACGAAGCCAGTGTATGTTCCGTCAAGTGAAAAAATAGGCCGCATGTACGAAATAAATTATAGATTTGCCTTCATTATGCGTCTGTTAGGCGTTGGCTTGGCAGGATGCAATAAATTTTGCGGTCTTATGGATATGACGAGTACTTTTTTAAGTAAACCGACGTATAATTTGTACTTAAAAAAAATATCTAAGCAAATAGAAATCGTAGCAAATAAATTGTACTCCATGGCTGCTGCGCAAGAAAAGCAAGAAACATGCGACGAAAATGAACTTGAAAATACTACAGAGCTTACTGTTTCCGGTGATGGCACGTGGCAAACGCGAGGTTTTTCTTCCTTGTACAGTGTGTCTTCGCTAATAGGCTACTACAGCGGAAAAGTTATAGATATTTCCGTTAAAAGTGGACACTGTCAAACGTGTAAGACTTGGGAGGCAAAATTAAATACAGCGGAGTTTGAAGAATGGCACGAGAATCACGTGGAACTTTGTGATTGTGAAGCAAATCACGTTGGATCTGCAGGAAATATGAAAGTTTCATCAATAAAAGAAATGTTCCAGCGATCGGAAGAAAAATATGACGTCAAGTACAAAAATTATATAGGCGACGGAGATAGTAAGACGTACACCGGCGTAATTCAATCCCATCCATATGGCGACGATTATGTAATAAATAAGAAAGAATGTGTCGGCCATGTTCAGAAAAGAATAGGCAAAAGGCTACGTGATCTTGTAAAAAATACGACCATTGAGATAGAAATAAAAACCGGAAAAAAGCGGGACAAAAAAGAAGAAGCAAAACTCTCTCTGGAAAAGGAAAACTTACTAGCAAAATCATCGATAAATTAACGGTGTACTATGGCTTGGCAATAAGACGTAATTGTGATTCAGTACAAAAAATGAAAGATGCGATTTGGGCGACCTTTCATCATTATAAGTCAAGTGACGAAGATCCACAGCATCATAAGTGTCCTGTCGGCGCTGACTCGTGGTGCGCTTATCAAAAATCTTTGGCCACCACCGGAGTATAAAATTTCAAACACGAATATGAACCATTTCCGGACGATGTAATAGAAGCAATTCAGCCAATTTATGAAGATTTAAGCAAAGACGAACTTTTACAACGTTGCGTCGGTGGGTTTACACAAAACAATAATGAAAGCTTGAATCAACTTATTTGGAAGATCAGCCCAAAAATTTTATCCAGCAGCCCTATTATCGTCAACATTGCAGCAAATGTAGCTGCATGCACCTTCAATGAAGGCTATTTTGCGTTGTTGGCTTTCCTTCAAGAAATGAATATCATCGTCGGCCCAAGCGCTCATAATTACGTTAAAATATTCGACGAAGCGCGAATACAGAAAGCGGAAGAAAAAGCTGCACTTCATACTAAAGAGGCCAGAATATTAAAAAGAATGGATGCATTGGACCTTGCGACTGCAGCAGGAACCTTGTTATATGGTGCTGGTATTGACGATTCCATGTAAGTGTGAAAAAAAAAAATTTTTTTCCTATGAATTTTCTTAGTTAAAACTTTAAACGCGTTTTTCTCAAAACGACATTTTTAAAGTCGGTGTCCCTGATATCTCAAAAAATTCTGAACCGGGTTCAAATTTTACACAGTTTTAGAAAATATATTTCTTAATAGAGCAACGGTCTTATTTTGTTTATTTTTTGCTTGTGACCGATTCTACAGACACAAAATGGCGCCATTTTTAGGGCAAAAATCGTGTTTTTGACTTCAAATGACCGAAAAAAATTGAAAAAATTAAAAAAAAAATGAGACCGTTACTCCAAAGATATACTTCTAAATGACTAATTTTTTCCAACCGCATATTTTTCAGATGATTCTACAACGACTTATCCGGGACACCGCAGATATGTTTTTTTCGACATGGCCTCAATAAATCGGCTGTCACTGGCTTCCTAATGAATATTTTTTAATGAAAAAATTATGAAATGTTCTTCAAAAGTTATACAATAACATGTAATTGAAATAAATAATTTAACTTTAGTAGTCTCTTCAAAAAAAATTCTCAAAAAAGTGCTTTTTTTAGACCCATTATCCTTTACCCCCCCCTTAATGCAGTGCCTCGCCGAGTGGGGAGGGGGGGCTGGCCATCGCCGCAGACCCCCACCGAATCCCGGAGAGTCACCCCAACTGGGCGGGGGACTCTCTGGGTCGGGTGGCGATGGTCAGCCGGCACGCGCGCGACACCCCGCCGATGATTCCCATCGGCGGGGGAGGGGTTCACGCTGGTAGAGTGGAGACCCATCGACGTAGCGGGGTGCTACTTCCCTCCTCGCCTAGGCAGGAGGGAATACGAAGACGCCCTGGAGTCTCTGGAGGAGCACATACGCCGGCGCTCCCCCAGGCCTATACTGATGGGTGGGAACTTCAACGCCCACGCGTTGGAGTGGGGTTCCCCATCCACCGACTCCAGGGGCGACAGCACCCTGCTGTGGGCGGCGAGGCACAGCCTCGTCCTACTTAACAGAGGCCGTGCCAGTATCTTCGTGGGGGCCCGTGGAGAGTCCATCGTCGATCTGACGTGGGTGACCCCCGCGGCTGCCATCAAGATACGAGGATGGCACGTGGACGCCGGCTCCCTGGAAGAGCTAACGGACCATCGTCTGATCCGTATGGAGCTGGTGTCCACCCCCGCGGAGATGTCACGAAGACGCCGCCGACATGAGACGGAACGTCGATGGACCCTGCGAAAGCTGGACCCCGGCGCCCTCGAGGTGAGCCTCCTCTCCTCCACCTGGCCGGAACGTGACCCGGCCCGCACGGTAGAGGGGGAGACCGAGTGGCTCGGAGACGCCATGTCGCGCGCGTGAAACGCGTCGATGCCCCGCTGCCGTCCTGTGGCGAGGAGGGCAGCCTACTGGTGGTCCGAGGAGCTAGCCGGGCTACGTCGGGCCACAGTGGCTGCCAGAAGGACGTATACTCGCCGCAGGAGGCGGGGCACCGACGCAGAGAAAGAAGCGGCCGCCGGAGATGCAAGGAGCGTTCTTAGCGCGGCCATTAGGAAGGCGAAGACCGACGCCTGGCGGGAGCTCGTCTCTTCCCTGGATAGGGATCCGTGGGGGAGGCCCTACAAGATAGTGATGAAGAAACTTCGTCCGTGGGCCCCCGCGATAACGGAAACTCTGAACGCTCGGTTCCTGGATGTGGTGGCCGCCTTCGTTCCCATCAGGGAAAGAGACATCCCTGAGAGGGCTGGCCCCCCGTCCGGATGGACGGAGGAACTGAGCGTTATCGGGGAGGAGATGAGGAAGGCCTTCGCCCGCCTGAGCGGGAGGCCGCGGGCGCCCGGACCCTCCGGTATTCACGGCAGGGTCTGGCTCGCCGCGGCCCCCATCGTGGGCGATCGCCTGAGGCAGCTCTACACGAGCTGCCGCAGGGAGGGAAGCTTTCCCAGGTCGTGGAAGAGGGCTCGGCTTGTCCTCCTACGCAAAGAGGGCAAGCCGGCGGAGAGTCCCTCCGCTTATAGGCCGATTTGCCTGCTGGACGATGCGGGAAAATTGCTGGAGCGCATCGTCGCTGCCCGCATCGTCCAGCATCTGTCCCGGGATGGTCCCAACCTAACCCGCGGTCAGTACGGCTTCCGGGAGAGCTTGTCGACGATCGACGCCATCAGGCAAGTCCGAGCCCTCTCGGAGCAGATGACCGCGGGCGGGGAGGTGGCGTTAGCGGTGTCCCTGGACATCGCCAACGCCTTCAACAGCGTCCCGTGGGGCCAGGTGGTGGGGGCGATGAGAGGACACCACCTCTTGCCCCCCTACCTGGTCGCCGTTGTTGAGGACTACTTCCGGGGCAGGCAGCTGGAGTTCCACGATAAACGGGGACTCCAGCAGCGGAGGTACACGTCGTGCGGCGTTCCACAGGGGTCCGTGCTGGGCCCCCTACTTTGGAGTCGCATACGACTCGGTTCTCCGTGCGGGCCCTCCCCCCTGGCTGCCACGTCGTCTGTTATGCAGATGACACGCTGGTGGTGGCCAGGGGTGACCTGGGAAAGAGCAGTGCGTAAGGCGAACGTCGCGGTGGCGTGCGTGGTCGACGATGGTGGAGGAGAGGAAAATAGGCGACGTGGGGGTCACGGGGGACCACGCGGACGCCGGCCGCAGCCGAGTCGCTCGTGCCCCGGGGTCCCTCCCGCGCGTTCGCGCCGGCAGAATCGTCCGGGGCCGAAAACGGCGGCGACCTCCCTCCTTAATACTGGAAGACGATGAAGAAGATGACGAGGATGCGCACGGGGCAGGCGGGATCAATAGCTCCTCCCCTATTATCGCTAACGGCCCCGCGTTTCGGGGGCCGTGAAGCGGCGGCGAGCCGCGAACCCTCGGGATGCACCGCCGCCGGATTCGGACTCCGCGGCGCGACGTACGAGGATGAGGCGCGCCAAACTTTTGTTTGGCGCGCCTTAGGGGGCTGGGAGTCTTGGCGGGGGGTCGAGATCCCGCCCCCCAACAACCGGGGGGATGGTGTATAAGCTCTTGGAAGTGTCCCGTCGCTACATAACAACATTCTGTATGTAGAAATTGATATACTCTGCATTTCTCCATTTTACCAACAGTGTATGTAAACGTGTCATAAGATTTTTAGTAGATCTTTTTTGATAATTTAAGTGTACATCTTCGAGCATTACGTTTACCTGAAACATAGTTGTTTGTCTAATGCGACAGTAATATTGCCTTTGTCGGCAACGATAAAAATAACATTATTTTCTTTTTTCGTAATCGTCTAGTATTTTTAGCTAATTTTAATAAATCTAAATATTAATATACTATATAATATATTTTTAATATACTTTCGTATATTAAATGGATGAAGATAAATTATTTAAAATAGAAATTGAATGGTTCATAACAGAAATCCGTTTATCAATAGGTAATTTATGATTGTTATTTTCAATACTGTTTGTACGAAATTAGTAAAAGATGTATTTCGATCCACAAAATTTGCTTAACACTCTAACAATTTATTTGCTCCTTTGGTTTCAATAAAAGTCTTTGCGCTCGTACGGATTATTTGTCCGTGCTTGCTAACAGACGTCTGTTCTATATTCGTATTACAACGATATTCGTTACATCGATGAGGTCGTGTATCATAACAAAATTGTCGACACGTTGTCATAAGAAACAATTTAAAGTTCCTAACGATATTCGCAATTTAATAAAATCAAAGACAAGAATTAGTTTATTATTCGATAAAGTAAAATTTTCTCCTACTTATGAAAATTTTGTATATTTATAGATATGACAACAGACGATAAATTTACAAACTTTTGTTTTTAGATAAAGTGTAAGAAGGAGAAAAAATTATAAGAAGGAAAGATTGGGAGTTAACACATATTTCATTGGATGACGTATAAGGAGAATTGTGTTTTTTTTTAATACAATGATAGCGAATTATCGTTTGCGATCAATGATTTATTGTGAGAATCTGGCTCAATATCAGTAGATATATTGTGTGATAATAACAAATCGGTTCAATAGCATTGTTACTGCTTATTTTCTTTTTTCTTTATTTTGTTTCAAAGATAGCCAATGACATTTTAAATCAATTCTATTCTTTTCACGTATAAAGAAAAGTACTTTATTTTTACCATATATTTCTATATTTTTATTAACTATATATCTTTACGACGATTACAGCGGCTTTAAAGTGTACTGAATGCGCACTACCCATACCTTACGTTGCAGAGTCGTAAAACTCTGAAACGTTCTGCCGTATGCGCATGTTACACTCATGTGAGATATTATGTGTTGAAATTCGTGAAGTCACATGAAACAAATCATGTAAGCAGCACGTTGACCGCACGACATTATGTTATGTTGTAGTAGTTCGTTAACTGTAGGATGAATTATTAACAAATTGTTTTTTTGAAACAGCACGATCCTGTTACGGCGTGCAAAATTTTTATTAATTTAATCATCTTGAAGCCAATTATGAGAATTCATTTTCAAAACATTATCATCATCATCATCATCATTGGCTGCGTTCAGCAAAATGTTTATTTTGCAACTGTTGAAAGTTTTCTTTGCATTGATTGGATTATACTTTTAGATCTATAGGATGATCTTATCTCAGCAGACAATCATAAAACGGTTGCAAAACTGTTGTGTTCTGCTGAATGCAGCCATTGGTTCATGTATTCAGCAGACTCAACAGTTGAGTCAGCGTTACTGTTATTGGTGTATTCTTCTAGATCATTCAATTAGATTTTTAGTTGAGTCTACTGACAACAGAAGTCTTGGATGATTTAGAAGAAAGCAGTCATTTTATCAAAAATAAATAAATAAAAGCTTTTTGCTGAGAATTTCTCATTATATTCCGTCTTTTATCCTGTTCGATGTGATCTTTTAAATACAGGTAATTAAACTTCACTGTATCCCTCTACTCACACAATACATGGACGTCCTTTGGACATCCGCTGTATGCCCTCAAATATCCTGGTTATGTTCTAAATGTCCTGAACGCCCGTAGAACGTCTGAAGGACGTCTAAAGGGCGTAGCTGTAGTAGGACGACTATAAGACATTCGAAAGGCATATTTGGGACCGAATCACAAAATATTCAATATTATGTATGTTTAATATATTTTTTATATACATCATGAACATACATTTGAAATTTGAGCTTTGATATGCTCTTTATATTAAATAAGACATTTTGAAGATGTCCTAAGGACATCTATTCAATGTCTAGAAGATGTCTGTTGTATATCCCGGGAATGTTCGCTATATATGTCCATATAAACGTTGAATAATATTATCATAATCATTAATATCATTGTTATTATTATTGTTATTGTTATTGTATTATTATCATTATTGAATCAGTATAGTTACATAGTAGGCATATAATCATAATTACAGTACAAAATATGTATATAAGATTAATTCAAGTAATTAATTAATTTCATTTTTATAATAATTATATAATTACAATCATTATATTATATAATTAAGTAAAAATATATAATATTAATAAACTAAATTAATAATTACATAACAATAGAGACCGTCTTTCAAATGTATGTTAGCCTTCTTCAAAAACAGTATGAAGGATAAAAATGTGTATTTTACTAATGATATTTTAATCTATTATATCAAGTTTATAAGAGATAATTAATTTTATTGTATAAATCTTTAGTTTTTCAAACAATTTTCCGGTAATTCAGTTAACATATTCCAATTTCTAATCATTTTCTCATTTTTAATACAATTTTGCAATCAATGGAATTGACATCGATTCGATGTCGATTTGATATATATTCCATTACTATTTCTTATTGCGATATCAAATAACGTCCATAAAAATATTACATCTTATCGAGACATCCTAACAACGTCCATTGTACGTCCAAAAGATGTCCGCCAAACGTCATCAGGATATTTTCAGTACGTCGTATGGACATCGAACGTCCGAATAAGATGTCCAAAGAACGTCCATGTGTTGTGTGAGTAGTGGTGATGTGTGTCCTTCTTGAAAATTAGACATATTGAATATTTCTGAACGAAACTAGTCACATGTAAAAACACCATGCAATTCCAAAGTTATAGCACGCAGTTTTGTTTTAATGCTGACAATGCGATCGCGTATGGGAGAAATCTACGTGCGAGCATGAAATAGGCACAAGAATTTGACATAAAACCCGGCGTTACAGCACCGTGCGTTTTTTAGTTATAGCACGCAGTTTTGTTTTAATGCTAGCACTGTAATATAATTTGAAGCAGTAACTAAAATCTGACGACATTGACTTGCACGATACCTGTACAATATTTAAACTATAAAAATCACAGCTTGTTCAACTATGATTTTTGCACGGCTAGCTATCTGGATAATTTTATCCCAAATAAAATAACAATGTCTATAAAATGTTTAGGAATGGTTATTTTTGTTTTAAAACAGTGCTCGGAATTAATTGCCTATTTCGGGCAGATTCCTGAGGCGACCACTAACACTTGAGACTCGGCGGCCGAGCCGCCGATCGCTCACGTGACACTGTGATCCAGCGTCGCGATACAAAAAATATGCTGGGAGCATATCTTCCGGCAAATATCATTAAAATATTTTCTTTCCTATATGATTTTTATTTTAATAAATAATTAAAATAAATTTTTTATTATTAACATGTTTTGTTATTAACATATTATATTCTGCAATAATATATAATTAAAAATTACAATATGATAATTATAATGTGGACAATGACTTTCCATATTATCTTGAAAGTATTATTATTGATACGTTTTTTAAATAGTTTCTTTAGCTTTATTTAACTAAAAAATAAAAAAAAGATGATTAAATATGTGTGACTCGCTATAAAGTAAAATTTTACATCATAAAATATTTTACTTCATAAAATTTGACTTTGCCGAGTCATGTATTTGATCATTTTTTTGTTATTTTTTAGCGGAATAAATCTATTGAAGACTATATAAATACGAATGAAAAACCAGAAGAAAGAAAAATAAGTAATTTTCTTTTTAACAGTATGAATTAATTTTCTATGTCATTAATACAGTTTTACTAAATATTATATACCCACAAAGATTTTAAAAGAACTACGAGGCATGTCCAGAAAGTAAGTGTACTGAATTTTTGTAGGTTGCAAAAATTTTTATTTGAACCAAAACATGATCTGGTTACATTAGTACATATGTAAGCTATTTTTCGACATAGTCACCATTCCTCTCAATGCAGGTGGTGAACCGGGGTATTAATTTTTTGATGCCTTCCTCGAAATAGTTTCCCGCCAACCCCTTCGTCCACTTCTCCACCTCCCCCTTCACCTCCTCGTCGGTTGAAAACTTTTTTCCACCCAAGTTTCATCTCCAGTAACGATGGAACGGAGAAATTCATCTCCATGGAGTTTGTAGCGTCTCAAAAACTCTTGCCCGGCCTCCACTCGATTCAACTTGTGTTGGTCTGTCAGCTGTTTTGGGACCCACCTCGCGGATAGTTTCCGATATCCGAGGGTTTCTGTGATGGTTTCATGTAGCAGAGATCTGGAGATTTGTGGAAACATCGCAGAAAGTTCATCCACAGTCAATCTGCGATCGTCACGGAGCGCATTTTCGATTTTTTCCACAATGTCGTCAGTCAGAATTGAAGGTCTTCCGCTTCTCTGATCATCATGCACAGACGTACGACCGTTTTTAAACTCGCGACACCACTTGAACACACTCGTACGATTCATACCTTTATCACCATATGCAGTTTTTACCTCATTATAAACCTCAACCGGAGTTTTTCCCTTCCAAACGAGATAACGGATGACGCTGCGTATTTCGCACTTGGCGGGAGATTGGATTGACATTTTTCACGAAACCTCTTGTCGCGTCGACAGTTTTCAACGTATTGACCTCGGACCGGTCTCGTTGCGGAGGGGAGGAATCAGGCTACACGGCAATGTAGCCAACATGTCGAAAAAAAAATCCCTCCGGCCGTGAGAGCCTCAGTACACTTACTTTCTGGACATGCCTCGTAATTCACATTGGCGAGGATAGCGATGTATCGTCCAAGAAGAATATTTTTCTATTTTCGTGAATTCCGGAGAGGTAGAAATATAATAAATAAATAATTTTATTATAAATAGATACAATAAAGCCATATCTTATTAAAAGGTTGCACATATATTCTTACTTGTTATTTTATTACTATTTATTTTTCAGATGAAATCAGTGGCAGAATTATAATGCTATAATTGCGAAGAAGGGCAGTCTTATAATTACATTATTACACTCGAATCTTTATTACAATAACCATTAATACTTTTAGTACTATCATACATAGCATAATTAAATATAGCATTATCATTATTACGCAAAGTATTTTCTATAATCTATTGTTATAATATGAATCTTTACATTTCGCGATTTAATTAACCCATATAGCACTGAAAGTTCTTAGATAATATTTTAACTGTATCTCAGAAATATTTTAACTGAAAAGCGAAATATTTCATAAAAGTTATGAAACATATTTGGAACATTTCTAAGATAGCTCTGGAAGAGCAAGTCATTCATATGCAAAAGTTATTCACAATTTAAGTTGAACAAGTCACGATAATATCAAAATTATGTTAGATTAAATCATGATTGATAAAAAAAATGACTTTTGATAGACATTTGGAGCCATTTTGACGTCATAATGACTTTTTATTCTGTTTGGATGTTTTTCAATTTGTTGCATGTGATACATTTTAGATTTTAAACAGAAACATTTCTAAAACATTTCATATGATAGAATCCTTTATGTTGCAATATTTCATATAATATATTGCAGAATATTTTTAGAATTATTGCACATGAGATGTAAAAGGTTGAAAATTTTCTGCAGCAATCGGTGCTGTACGAGTGTAGGCGCTCCTATTCCTGCCGTACGTTGATGTGTAATTGTTTATCTCCTCCGCTGTTTCTCAACGGTTTTTTAATTTAGTAGCAAAACGTGTACGACAGTGTACGTTAAAGGTTTCATGCGGGATTATAAAGTTTTGGAGATTTTTTACAAATAGAAAGTGCTTCTTGCGTAATAGTGTAGTGATACATGTGATAATACTACATTTGATAATGTTGTAAAAATATGTGATATTGCTAAGAAAAAAGAATGTACTAGTATTTATTAATAGAGCAAAGTGTAATAGTGCAGTGCTTGTATATATTATTTATTTATTTTAGTGTAATCCTGTCATCGATTTCAATTCGATTTCATTCTTAAATCAATTTCATTTTGAAATCGATTTCATTCTTAAAGAATGGAATAAATATATGCAACTTTTTGATAAGGTGTATGGGAAGAAATTTTTTTTGCTTCCATTAATAATAAAACCACCTGTCTTCTGTGTGGTTATCAATCCTCTATTGTTAAAAAATATAGTCTTCATAGGCATTATAATATTAAACATTCAAAGGATTATTCAAAATGTGGACAAAGAAAAATTCGATTTTAATTGAAGGATTAAAACTAATTTATAAAGAAGATTGTAATTCAAGTTCTTATGTTGATAATGCTACACATTCAGTAAAAGCTCTTACAGCGTCTTATGCAATTTCAAATTTAAGTGCGAAAAATTCTAAGCCATTTTGTAAAAAAGAATTTGTAAAGGAATGCATCATTGCAGCAGTAGAGTCGTTTGGAAATTCATTAACTCTTGAAGAAGCTGCTAGCATTCCATTAAGTGATAAAACTGTAAAGTCAAGAATCAATGACATTGCCTCCTCTTTAGAAAATAAATTAAAATCTTTATTAGCTTCTTGCTCTTTCTTTTCATTATGTCTCGAGAGCACCGATAATCGACATGTGAGTCAATTGAGTATTTTTGTTCGAATCGTCGATTTCTCACATGTCGAGGAGCTCTTAGATTTTGTCTCATTACATGATACAACGGGAATTGATATTTTTGAAGCTGTTAACCAAACTCTTCAGAAATTTGATAGATTTTTCGAAATGTTCGGCTATCGTAACTGATGGCGCAAAGGTAATGACAGGTTTGAAAAATGGATTTTTCGGTTAATTGAGGCAACGAGGCTTAAAATTCCCTGTTATTCACTGTGTCATCCATCAAGAAGCGTTATGTGGGAAAGTTGTGAAATTATGTACCGCAATGCAAATGGTTACAAAAATTATTAATATTAAAGACGGTCATAAGTTCCTTTCTCATCGGAAGTTTCAACATTTTCTCGAGACGCATAACGCACTTTATACAGATGTACCCCTATATTGTGAAGTTCGGTGGCTCATTGCAGGAAAATGTTTAGAAAAATTCTTTGCAATAGGAAAAGAGATTTTCCTTTTCTTGCAAGAATATTTTCCAACAAAATGTGATGAATTTCAATTTTTCTTTGAAAATTTAAATTCACTTTGCTCTAATTACTGATATGACAAACCATTTAAACATTTTAAATTCAAAGCTGCAAAAGATCGATCAAACCATTTCGCAACTCGTTAGTCATATTGATTCTTTTCGCAGAAAGTTAATATTATTTAAACATCAATTAGAAAATAATGTTTTTCATTTTTTCCCTTTTTGCCAGATTCTGTTTGAAGAACACGGTACAAATTGTGATTTTCGAAAACAACTATTGAGAGTACAAATAAGTTTCCGCCGTTTTTTAATAAAAAATTAAGCATTTATTGTGAAAGAACGGTACATAATGTTTTATTGAAAGTATTGTCCATCGCAAGCCACTACTTTTTCCCATCTTTCTGGTAGCATACGGATATCGCGTTGGAAGAATGCTTCATCTTTTAAGGCTATCCAATTATCGATTCAATTTTTGGTATCTTCATATGATGTGAAGTGCTGCTCAGACAGGCCATGCGTCATCGATCGAAATAGATGGTAATCGGAAGAGGCAATATCTGGTGAATACGGCGGGTGGGGTAGAACTTCCCAATTGAGTGTTTCCATGTAAGTTTTGACCGGCGCCGCAACATGTGGTCGAGCATTATCATGCAGGAGAATAATTTTGTCATGCCTGGAGTAATAGTGGGCGCGTTTTTCCTTGAGTGCTCGGCTCAATCTCATCAATTGTGTTCGGTAGAGAGCCCCAGTAACGGTTTGAGCAACTCATAATACACGACACCAAGCTGATCCCACCAAATACACAACATGAGTTTTTTCCCATGAATATTCGGCTTGGCTGTCGATGTTGAAGCATGGCCAGATGATCCCCATGATTTCCTCTTCTTTGGGTTATCGTAGTGGATCCATTTTTCATCACCAGTGACTATACGATGCAAAAAACTCTTTCGTTTATGCCTGACAAGCAGCATTTCACATATGGAAAATCGGCGTTCAACATTTCTCGGCTTCAGTTCATATGGAACTCAATTCCCTTGCTTTTAAATCATTCCCAATGATTTCAAACGATGTGAAATTGCTTGTTGAGTCGCTCCTAATGTAAGTGCAAGTTCTTTTTGAGTTTGGCACGAATCTTCATCCAATAATGCTTCCAATTCCGCGTCTTCGTACACTTTCGGCCTTCCGCTACGTTCTTTGTCTTCGACGTCAATTCACCGTTCTTAAACTTTTGAAACCACTCACGACAACTTCTCTCACTTAAGGCAGCCTCATATGCTTCTACAAGCAATCGAGCCTCAGCTGCAGATTTCTTCAAATTAAAGAAGTAAATCAAAAGTTCCCGCAAATGACGCTTATTCGGCTCAAAACTCGGCATTTTCGCACAAAAAAAAATATATGATGCTGATACAAAATCGCTAGTATTTCAAGTTATGTTGTTGACAGATGTCCAACCTTACGATATAACGTTTTACATCAGACAATTTTAACCATAGCTTGCTAGTGGCGCCGTCTTTTGTCAAACGGCGGAAACTTATTTGTACTCCCAATAAATATAATCGAATCCTTAATAAATCAATTTGATACGCGTTTCAGTGATTTCGAAACATTAAGACAAGATTTGACACTGTTTGAGAATCCTCTCATTGTATAAATCGAAGAACAAAGCCTAGAATTTCAGGCAGAACTTCGCGATTTACAATGTGATTTTTCTTTCAAAACACGATTAGAAAAAGGGATTGAATTCTTCAAAATTTTAAATGCATCATGTTATCCACGTCTCAGAAAGTTTGGTCTTCGAATTTTCTCGATGTTCGGGTCCACATATTTGTGTGAATGCTCTTTCTCTAAAATGAAATTTACGAAAACTGAAAAACGTTCTTCTTTAAACGATGCATCGTTATCTTCGATAATGAGAACTACTTCTTCTAAAATCTCTGTGGATATACCATCCCTAATAGAATCGTGCAAACGACCCAAAAGGTCAAATTAACATTTTCAAGAAAATTAGTTGCTTCTGTTTCCTCATACATTTCCATAAATATTTTATATTAGAGAATGTTGTTTTCCTATCGAGCTACATTTGATCAGCTTCATTATTTTTTAGTGAAATAGGCCTACTAGGGAAACCACTTAAAAAACAAAACACATCAACAGTAATACCTCTGAGGTGATGTGGAAAGCTGTTGTCCATATCGTAATTACAGTATTATAATAATTGCTTACTATATTATTGCTTATTATATTATTGTAGAATATACACATAATATGTTAATAATAAAAAATTTAAATATTAAAATAAAAATCATGTAGGAAAGAAAATATTTTAATGATATTTGCCGGAAGATATGCTCCCAGCATATTTTTTGTATCACGACGCTTCTGGGGTACAGCGTCACGTGAGCGATCGGCGGCTCAGTCACCGAGTCTCGAGTAATAGTGGGAGTCACCTCAGGAATCTGCCCGAAATGGGCTACTAATTCCAAGCACTGTTTTAAAACCATTTAAAATTATTTTAAAAACTAATAAATACTAATAAAGTTCTGTATGTATAAAACAATGTAGTACAAAAGAAGGGCAAAGAGCCAGTAATGTATAAAAGAACTTTAATTTAAATTAGCATTAAAAATTCATATAAACAATTACAATTAACAACGAACGTTTCGACTCCAATCGAGTCATTTTCAATGTAGTCTTAATATATAATATCATCATCGTTCTAAACCAAAAATATGTACATGGTATTACAATACTATTATAATTTTTAATATCGTATTTTTCAATTTCGTATTTTAAAAACGTTTTTTAGGAACCGATTAAATAACCATATTATACAAACATTTTAAAATCGTTTTTTAAGATACAATATAAATGAAAAAAAATAAGTGAGTGGTAAAAGATCGCATTGGAATTATATATTATTTTAATGAAATGAAGATGAATACCTATACATTGTTTCAAGTACATCTTTAACTAAATAGTCAATTTTTTTCTGATTTGATCTGTCTTTAAATACTGAAAATTAAGATGACTGAAATAATTAATAATTTTCTATCAGAAAGTAAATTGTAACAACTTACCTCATTGTAGGGCAAGTTGTGACATTTACAATATCACTTAAAATATATTGTATATACAATATAAGCAAATTCAAGATTACAATGAAATCAAACATAAAATACTTTACAGGGAATATTTATTTTATAATATAAAATTTAAAAAATATATTATTACAAAAATTTTTTCTTTAATTTATTATTAAAGTTAACGTTAGAAAGTCATAAAATATTACATGCATTTGCTGCTTTTCTCACAGACAGGTGGCCATCTTTAACATCTTTTACCGCTGTCGCATACGTTTCTACATTTGCAGATCCTCTATTTGTCTCTTTTTTTGTAAGATTGTATTATTTCACACACTTTCATAACTAGACTGCTTATTCAATATGATAGAAAAAGATAAACCTGATTTCCGAGCTGTTTTTGTTTAATTACGCACATATGCGTATGTATGCGTCCTGTCTGTGAATATCATATAAATTTATGTGAAAACACTAACGTTATTATTCGTGTGACACATGTAAGAGTGGAGTGAACACAAATATGGCGTTGCCCAGCGTTGTCTTCAAACATGGAGACGAAGTAGGCAGTCTATTTATAGAAATCTGTGTATCATTTTGTAGAAGAAAAAAAAAATTGTTTTCAATGGGGTAAGTTGTTACACTGCCTCGATCCAAGTGCTCTGATCAAACTTGCTCTAACCTTCCATTTCTAATTCAAAAAAATATAAATCGAAAACCAGTATATGTATCAATTCAAATAAAATGTGTTATTATAATCAAATATATATAAAAGAAATATACAAAAAGGATAATTATATACCTCTATCTTATATATACAATAATACAAGCGATTTATACAATGAAATATTTACTTTTAATAGTGAAAATAAAAAAAATATATGTAACGTTTTCCAAAATTCATATAAATATGGCGCGGTTAAACTAAGTGAAGCTGTAGAGTATATATAAGCTGTAAAAATCACATATAAAAATTCATAAAAATGAGCTGCCACATGTGACAACTAAAAAAACTATCTGTAATAACTTATTCCGTGTAATCGATCTCCCCTACATGTAACTTCCATATACAATTACATGCACTTTTTTCAGTGAACGATCTATTATAAAAATGGGTTATACAGATGTTGTAAAAATGTTAACTGAACTTGTAGGTAAACGTTTTAAAACAAAGTTTTTTTCAGTAAAAAAACCGTTTTATATTAGTTTTTATGCCGGTTTTATAAATGTTTAATTAATCGTTATTTCTAACACGTTTTCTACACGGACACTTATAATGTAAAATCGTTTATAATTGTAACTCCCAGCAAACGGAATGGATTGAAATGAATTGAAATGGATTCAGATTTTCAGAAATATTGATTCACGAATGTTAAAATGAATGCTTTTCAATTCTGAATGCATTTTTATTCATTTATAGAAATTGCATAGAGCATATCTCTATGCCTTTCAATCTAAAAATAACAATAGCTTTTTCTGTGCACACAACACAATTGTGAAAACTGTTCAATTCAAAATTTTGAGTAGAAAATGCAGTTTTTCAATCCAATTGCATCCAATTGAATCTAATTGAATCCAATTGAATCCAATTAAATCAAAAAAAAATATTCGCTATTTAAAATACGCATTCGGATAGAAAAAAATTTCGATCCATTTTAATCCATTCTCGTTTGCTGAGTTGTTACTCAACGTTAAAAAATGTTTTTTTTAACATTTTTTTCAACGTTTTTGTTCTACTTGGGATGAAAAACGCTGTTACATGCAGATTCTTGCGGTAAATACAAAAAAGATGTCCGAATTCTATTTTTAGTAGAGGAATAAAACTCAAAACTAATAAATATGTGTGTGCGTGTGTATGTGTGTGTATATATGTATATATATGTATATATATATATATATATATATATATGCATATATGCTCTAGTTACGATTAAAACTTTTACGTAAATAGAAATAATAATAAAATAACAATAAAAATAAGTAGTGAAATCGTTACCATTATTCCAAAAATGTAACTGTGTTATCATGAACGTTACTCATGTTAGAAGAAAATGTAACCCATCGTTACCCACTTGTTACCAAAAAAAGTAATTTGAAATGGTGACGATGTTACAAATAACGTGTTACTAATTGCCAATCCTGAAATATGGTATACAGGGTGTCTCATTTTAAATAATGCATTAAGATTTCTAAAAAATTATGGTAGATATAAAAAAATATTTCAAATAAATATAAGTAGTAACAAGAGAGAGAGAGGGAGAGAGGTAGGGAGAGAGAGAGAAATATGGGAATGCATATCCAAGAAAACCAAAATCCCTTTGGAAGAATTTTTGATTGCTATTCGTTTGGTGTTAAATTTCACTTTTTTTATGTTTAATAAAAAATTTTACAAACAAATCTTTGGGACTTCTATAGGGTTATCTTTGTACCCAATCGTTGCTGATACGATTATGCAGGACTTGGAGGAAATTGCAATTGGGAGGTTATCTGTACGGTTGTTGTTTTATTTTCGATATGTGGATGACATCATTTCAGCGGTTCCATCAGAGAGCATTAATGATATTTCGAAAATTTTTAACTCTTTACATATTAGATTACAATTTACTACGGAGGTTGGCATTGACGATAGATTAAGTTTTTTGGACACTATGTTATTGATTGAGGAACAGAGGCTTGTTTTTGACGGATATCGCAAGATAACTTTTTCGATAGATTTCTCAATTTTAATTCACAGTATCCGCTTTGTTACAAGGAAGGTGTAATCTACGGATTTGTGGATAAAATAATACGCTTATATCATCTTCGTTTCCAAGCAAACCAATCTAATTAATGCTATCAACATTTTTTTAAATAATGGATATCCACTACAATTCATCTTTTTCTCTATACAAAAAAAGAATTAAATTTTATATGGATAACTACAGAACTGTTAACAAAAAAGTTAAGGAGAAGTTTTTCACAATTTCTTACATGAAATCTATATCTGAAAAATTCTCTCCAATTGTTAATATGTTCAACATATTTAAATTAACCTATTCTATTCGCTTAAAAATTTCATAAAGAAAAGAAAGGATCCTTTATACAATCAAAACGTAGTCTATAAGATCTCTTGTGATAATTGTGATCTCTGCCGAAAACATATTTTAACATCATACATTCCCTTTTTCCTTTCTAGTATTTCTCTCCTCCACTCTTCCACATATTACTGTCTCTGCGTCTCCTTTTTAACTCATACCATTGTCAGATACTATCGTTGCTACATTGTTCTTTGCTCTAATACAGCACAATGGCTTATAAAATTTCTGTATCCCTTGCATTATTCTTTTAATTTTTAAATTATAATAGTTCGACTGAAGAAAATATTTATAATTTTGTATTTTAATATGCTGATTTATTGACTTGTTCATTTTTAATCTGCAACTAATATTAATGTTAACATAACTTTAACGGTTCTTTTATGTATTATACGTTTTTAAAAAATTTTTTCTTCTGTTTGTCTAATTTTAATTATTGTCAGTAGTTTCTTTTATATATACTGTAATTATTTATTAATTGTATTCGTAACTTAACAACTGATTTTTTTTTTGAAAACTTTTTTTTAAATAGATTGATTTTCATTGAAAAAAATGCGAGTATTACGAGCGTCCCGATTATATTGAGCGATTTCGTCTCTCTTTTAATATCTCAATGGACCACATATTCGTAACAAAAAAAAAAGACGTAGGCATTTGATCATATTTATATATTTTTAAATCTATTATAATATATATTATAATTTTATACAGTACAAAATTGTTTTTGTATGAGAATCTGATTTTTATTGTAATATTATTATTCTAATATTGAGAATGACCCGATCGGCATCAAAACATTTGTACTGTACTTTTTATTATTAATCTTTTTATTAATCTAGTTTTAAACATCAAATGTTATTAATTTTAAATGGCTCGTAGCCCTTGTTACCGAATGTGTATCGATTGACCACGTTACGATTGGACACGGCACGATTGGGCACGCGCATGATTAGATACGCGTACTATTGGACACCGTGCAATTGGACATGCGCACTATTGGACAACGTGCAATTGAACACCGCGTGATTGGACATGGCATGATTGGATAAGTGTTCGATTGGACACGGCACGATTAGGCACGATTAGGCACGCGTACGAGTTGACACGGGAACGATTGGACACGCGCACGATTGAACACGAAACGATTGGACACGCGTACGATTGTACGCGGCACGATTGAACACGCGCACAATTGGATACGTGCACGATTGGACACGGCAAGATTGGACACGGCACGATTGGATGTTTTACGTGGTAATGATAAATAGCATAGAATCATTATATAGGGTGTCTGGAATTTTAATGTCAAAACTTCGGTAGTGTGTAGATCGATAAGAAAAATGTCCTATAGAGATAGACTCGTTTTTATTTTGTTTTGGAGAAAATCGCAAAGATGGCAAAACATACTTAATTCATTTTTATACTGCCTAAGAGTCAAAAAATAGTTTATATTATAGGTGTATAAGTTTGCTTCCGCCGTTTTTTTTCCGAAATTCGAGACTTTATTGTAAAAAACTGGTTATACATTTATGATTCAAAGTATTGTCCATCGCTGGCCACTACTTCCTCCCATCTTTTGGGCAGCGTACGAATCCCGCGTCGAAAAAACTGGTCATCTTTTGAGGCGATCCACGAATCGATCCAATTTTTTACTTCTTCATAAGACCGGAAGTGCTGGTCAGCCAGGCCGTGTGCCATTGATCGAAACAAGTGATAGTCAGAGGGAGCAACGTCTGGAGAATACGGCGGGTGGGATAGGACTTCCCATTTCAACGTTTCCAAGTATGTCTTGACCACTTTCGCAACATGGGGTCGAGCATTGTCATGCTGCAAAATCACTTTATCGTGTCTCTCGTTGTATTGCGGCCGTTCGTCTTTCAATGCTCGGCTCAAATGCATCAATTGCGTTCGATACCGATCGCCTGTGATTGTTTCAGTCGGTTTTAACAGCTCATAATACACTACGCCGAGCTGGTCCCACCAAATACAGAGCATGACCTTCGAGCCGTGAATATTCGGTTTGACTGTCGACGTGGAAGCATGGCCGGGAACTCCCCATGACTTTCTGCGTTTGGGATTATCGTATTGAACCCATTTTTCGTCCCCAGTCACAATGCGATGCAGAAATCCCTTCCGTCTTTGTCTTTCAAGCAGCTGTTCACAAGCAATCAAACGCCGTTCAACATCTCTCGGCTTCAACTCGTACGGCAC
>JAANIC010003936.1:38863-50798 GCA_017607545.1 Acromyrmex charruanus | reverse complement strand
CCAATGATCGTGCCAATTCTTTTTGATTTTGACACGAGTCTTGATCAAGTAATGCCTCCAATTCTGCATCTTCGAAAACCTTCTCTCTTCCACCGCTATGCCGGTCTTCGACGTCAAAATCACCGTTCTTGAAGCGTTGAAACCACGACACGTACTTTCATTAATAGCGGCCTCACCATAAGTATTTGAGAGCATTCGATGAGCCTCAGCTGCAGATTTCTTCATATTGAAGCAGAAAATTAAAACCTCCCGCAAATGACGAGAATTTGGCTCGTAAACTGACATTTTCAATCGAGAATAACTTTATGATGCAGACACAAATCGACTAATGTTTCTATGAGGTTATGTTGACAGATGCCCAAGTTTATTGTATGACGTCTATGATCTATTTATTTCGACCACCACTTACCGCTAAAGCCATCTATAGGAAAACGGCGGAAGCAAAGTTATACATCTAATAGATAGAATGTTAATTTTGGAGATTAGAGGAATGATGATTATTTTTTTGATATAAATTTAATTTATTAAGGTTAAGTTATAATTGTTTTAATAAAAATTAGTTATTTTTATGTCTTTAAATTACAAAATTAATATTTTATAAATAAACTATAAAACAATAGTATAAAAATAAAAAACATTTTTATATTTAATTGTGGAATTTTAGAGAATAAATAATTAGTTAAAGAATAAAATAAATTAATTTTAGTTTTTAATAATTGTAAAATAAAAAATATTTTTTTAGATATTATGGTTCATATTCAAGTTTTTTTAATTTCTTTGTCATGTGCGATTTTCTCCAAAAAGAAGTAAAAACGAGTGTATCTCTAAAAAAAACTTTATCGATCCCCTACATATTGACATTTAAATTCCAGATCCTGTATAATGATTCTACGCTATTTATAATTATTACGTAAGACATCCAATCGTGCACGTGTCTAAACGTGCACGAATCCAATCTTGCCACGTCCAATCGTGCTGTGTCCAATCGTGCCGTGTCCAATCGTACGCGCGCCGAATCATGTCGTTTCCAATCGTGCGCGTGTCCAATCGTGCTTTGTCCAGTCGTGCACGTCTCCAATCGTATCGTGTCCAATCGCGCGGTATCCAATTGTGCGTGTTCAATCGAGCGGTGTCCAATCTGGATGCTCCCATTAGTACCTATATTGATTTATTTCAATTGAGCTATTCTATTGATTTATATTTCAAATAAAAGTTGTATAGTTCGAAGGGAGACATAAGAAGATATCATTGATTTGACCTTGGGTGGCGTCGCCAAGGTTAGGTCAAGGTCACATTTTTTTAAATAGAACATCCTACTTTTGATGGCAGAATCTAATAACTGGTGTATCAAGAACATTTCAAAACACTAATAAAGTTATTTTTCATTACGTAGGGGAGATCAGAGTCACTAGACAGTAGGGATAAGTGGAATAATCGAAGCTACATTAAAACAAAATATGCGAGACACGCGTCAACATATCTGAGCACGCAGCAGCGACTGCTGCTAAGTCTGCTGTAACATCTTGTTGAACACATCTATGATAGAAGTTATGCCACAATTTAAAAAAATCGTACACCTAAATAAATATTTTTATTCTTAAAGTTTTTGTTTTACAATTTATGATTGTCTGAGATGTTTGATTTTTATTTAGATAGTAAGTGTAGTTCTTATTTAATAAAGTCCAACAGATTTTTTTGTTTATGCGTATATTGTTAATGTTTTTAAAAAATGAATGGATGGGGATAGTAAACTAATCACAGCATAGAACTGTATGACTCATTTAGTGACGACTCTTATAGTACTTAAAATTTTATTTTTTTAAAGGGATTTTCCTCAGTGGTAAATGTTATAAGTTTAATTCTCTCATGTCTAATCTCGAAAAATAGACTCATTCGACATGTTTTTGCACGAAATGAACAAATTTTGCAAAAAGGAACATTGTTTTGCCCTGCGAAGCGAATGTTTGCGTTTAGAATATATTTTTATAAAAGTTTTATTAATATATAGCCAAAGATGTAGCTTAAAATATATTAATCTTTATTTTAATAATTTTAATCGAATTATCCCGGTCCTAGGGCTAGTCGAATCAGACGGAATGCATTAGAAAAATGCATTTTTTTTTTCATATTAGTTATCAGTTTCCCCTTATTATTAAAATATTATTAAGTAGTCAAATGTATGTAGTAACTGGTGTAGAATTCATTTTTTCGATAAATCTCTTAATTTCGTCTGTAAAAATTCGAAAAATGAGTCTATTAGCCCCGGTCCCTCCTACTTTTCGAATTTCAAAGCTTGTAAGTTACATTATCGCTAACATTAGCATTACGCAAGATGTCCGACCAACGGCTAAAACGTCTTGAATGTTGTTCGGGATTATGTTAAGATCAAGGTTACTAGAGATTGTTTCTCTTACTTTCATTTTTACATAAAATTGTTTCGCGAGGTGTTTGTACCTTAAGCCATCAAGTGTACAGAAAACCAACACACACAGATAGATACCTATTATACATACATGCCGAGTCGCACCACCCAGCACAAAAACAGTGTGCGATCAACTCACTTGTACATAGAGCTTTCACCATCTCTGACCAAGACATCCACAGACAGAACTCAATCACCTAAAACTAGCCTTACAGGAAAAAGCCTTACACGACAAAAAAGACATAACCAAAGTAATCAATAAACATGCAAATAAGACAACGACCTCTGACACACAACCAGACAAAAGGATCCTATCCATTCTCCCATATATCAAAGGAACAACAGATTGAATTGGCAGGATAAACAAATATATCCGAACTATCTTCAAACCACCCAAAAAGATAGAACAAATCTTAAGAAATCCTAAAAATCAAAGACTCCACTCAGCTCCGCAGGAGTATATAAAATACCTTGTTCCTGCGGGTAAGTATACATTGGAAAAACCGAGAAAATGGTCAACTTACGGATAAAAGAACATCAATGTGATATCAGGCAAACACGCTCCACAATCGGCATTATCAGAACACATCAAAACAAGACATTAAATATTGTTTGACAAAACGATCACAGTAGTTGACATTACATCATACTTTCCAAGAAAGTATAGAGAAGCCATAGAGGTACAAAATTCCCTAACAATCTAAATAGAGATAATGGCTACAACATAAATAAAATATGGAAGATTATTCTCCCGGTTATTGAAAACTGATTGATTTTCTCCGTCCTCCCTACCCGCAATTCTCTTTTTCCCCATCACTCCAACAAACAGCGGAATACATATAAAGGGAACGACCCGGAGGAACAGCTTAGTCAAGCTGCTCCTCGCCCTGATGAAGTGGACTGCAAACAGGTTCATGAAACGTTGGCATTCCAAGAATGGATCTGGACACGAAGAAAATCCGCATAACCTTTAAACAATTTTTGTTTCTTGCAGTTTTTCTATAAAGTTGATAATATTTGAGTTAAAAAGTTATTATTATAAAAACCAATTTTCGGTAATTTTTAGTAATTATTATAATATCTTGTTAACTATTGCGAAAATTGCCAAACGGTAGAGGACTTTTCTTCTCAGTTTAGTCCATTCTACCTTTATGCAAAAGATATATCTATATATATAAAAAAATATATATTATGCAAAAGATATATCTATATAAAATAAGATTATTTTCCAAATACCCTGTATATACTATATATATATATATATATAAATAATATATTTNAACAGCTATCGGACTTATATTTAATAGCTATCAGACTGATATTTAACAGCTATAAATAGCTACCAGACTAATATTTAACAGCTATAAACAGCTTTCAAACAGCTATCAGACCATTATCGATCCATTTTCAACTCCATCTGCTCTATATATATATATATATATATAAATAATATATTTATGTGTGTGTGTGTGTGTGTGTGTGTCTGTGTGTGTGTGTGTATGTGTATGTGTAATATAAATAAAGTCACAGAGTTTATCTTACCATGATTACAAATATAATGAAGTCAAACGATAATGAAGAGCCAAGATTCTTGAGAAGTTTTGATCCATGATTCGAAGAACTACAATATAAATTGTGAATAATTTTACATACAGATTCGGAATTGAATGTCAGTGTTGAATCCTTGTTTCAAATTGTTGTCTGTTTTTTTAATTAGTTGGTTTTTCAAACATTCATGTCAATAATTCCTTAATGATCAACGAGCGACTGTAAGAACCATTCCATGTTCACTCAGGGTCATGACATTGACAACTTCGGAAAAAAACGTGTATTAAATTGATTAATTCATACACTATTTATAAGAAGACATTAAACACTACAAAATGCATGATATCAGTATAAATTTGTCTTTTTAAAAAAAGATAATAAAACGCTGTAAATAATGCTCTGTAAAAAAAATTTTATTAAATTAAAAAATTCTTTTTAATAAATGTAGCATTCAAATTAAGTTCATTAAATATTTGAACGGTATTTATNGGTCTAGCAGCGCCAAGTGTTTCTACATGAAATTTTTTTATTTAAATTAAATCACACTGAATAAAGTTTACTGAAGTTTAATAAAGCATAATGATTCAATTTTTTAAATAAATTAATATAATATAATAGGGTTATGAACCACTCAAGTTATTATGTAAGTAAAAATGTTCATATCAACAATTTAAATTTTGTAACAGACGTTTCGACCTCGGATCGGTAACTTTTTTGAAATTATTATTTAATATTGAAAATGATCCCTATCGGATCATTTTCAATGTCAATTAATAATGTTTGTAACCGACGAAACGTCTGTTACAAAATTTAGATTGCTGATATAAATATTTTTACTTACGTAATAACTTGAGTGATTCATATAGCTCTATATTATATTATTAATTTATTTAAAGTTTACTATTTATTTCTTTTCTCTTCTTCATAACGCATGTCTTATAAATCCAAATTTATTTATCTTAGACTTAAACTTAACAGCTCGCTCTTTCGTAACTTATACGACTCTATATACCCAATCGCATGTGTATACACGCTGGATACTTTTACTCTCATGGAAATGTATCTTTTTTTCTTATTTTAAATATTACATTCATGTTTTTAATCACTTTCAATGAATTACGATATAAACATTTCATAGGAAAATTAAAGCCATTTGGATTGGAATAAGAAGATCCTTCAATAAGAATATAAAGGTGTGATAAATAACGATAAAACTCTCGAACAGAGATAGAGCAGACTAAACTGAATCGCGAAAAGCTCTCTACCATTTTGCAATTTTCGAAGTAGTTAACAAGATATTAATTACTAAAAATCACCGAATATATTGGTCTTCAATAATTTTTTACTTAAGTACTATCAACTATATAGAAAAATTTTAATTTAATTTAATTTAATTTAATTTATTGCAAAGCTATATGAAAAAGACTACATATTGACAGAGTAATAGACATAAAATATGATACAATAGACTATAACATAAACAACAATTAACATAAACATAAATACAATACAATAGACAATAGTAGTTTGCAAATGGTCAGCAAAATTTACAAAGCCTACCAGTAATATAACAAAACCAGAATAAGACAACAATGTAATAAGAGGTAAATTAATCATACACACACACACATATACACATACATACACTCATTCGCATACACACACGCGCATACACCTGCAAACATACCAATTACATCAGTCTCGTTTAAATATTGTGAGTGATGCAATGAAATACGAGGCAGCGGACAGAAGGATAGAGAGGGAGAGGTTTTTATTGAATCATGAAGGGAATTAAAATATTTGACAGAGGTGTAGGAGAAAGGCACGGAACTTAATGGACCGATATATGGGGAAGGATAAGTAATCTTGGTGTCTGGTGACAAAAGGGTTAAAAACAGCAGGAGACAAAAATTGTTTATTTTCTTCTCATACAATTCTGAGAATTTTTTCAGAATTTTTTAATACCGCATTTTCTCATGTTGGTAAAAATAGTTGCTAAAAAGAAAATGTAGTACTAAAAAGTTGACAAAAAATTTTGATAAAATTCTTAAAGCTTTATGAGAAGAAAATAAACAATTTTTATCTCTTGTTTTTCTGTAAAGTTAATAGTACTTGAGTAAAAAATTATTGAAAATCAATATCCGGCGATTTTTAATAATTAATATCTTGTTAATTATTACGAAAATTGTAAAATGGTAGAGGACTTTTCGACTCACAAGTAAATATACTTTTTTGTCACTCACCGAATTTAATGAAATTTGGTAAATACATTTGTAGAGCAGACAAAAACAATAGGCACATATTTTTTTATATCGGCAATGATGCAAGTTTAAGGGTGGAAATTACTCTTATAGTGCATGAGCACCTAATTTCTTGCATTTTATTCTATTAGAGCTACTGCTAAATTTTAGAGATTTCATGTTTCCTGAAAGCAAATCCAGTGTAAAAAATGTAGAATTCAAAATGGCAGGCTCAATATGGCGATCTACTGAAAGAGAAATAATCTTATCTTACTATACTCTTTGTCAAACCCGACGAGGAGATGACGAGAGGAGAGTCTATCTTTATTTCGTCTTTTTCTTTTTGCTTTTATTCTTTATTATGTTCTTAATATTTTTTTGTATTTATATTATTTTATATTTTTATAATTTTTGTAATATTTATTAATTTTGTAGTGCAATTTTAATTTTTATTCTATATCTTTACAGAAATGGTATTTAAAAAAACTCTTATATGGCATAAGGATTTTGTACACCAAGCGCACTTTATGACTGCTACAATATCACACATTAAAGCACAGAAACTTTCACAATTTTTGAAACAGTAATGTATGGGATTATCAAAATGAAGTAGCTTCTTTTTTAAATATCCACTTTTATGCCACGAATATTTAAATAAATTTATAAAATGAGGAGAAGGATAACTGATTATGTATAAGCGATTAAAGTTTGATAACGTTGTTTCGTAAGTATAAGTTCATTATTAGAGATGCAAAAATACCATAAAATTCAATTTTACAATTACTTACGGTAAAATTACGGTAAAATGATAATTTATTGGTAATTTTGATAAAATTTGTTTCATATAATTTTATGCACAAATAGACTGTATTTTCATTCTTATGTTTGAAATTTTAAAATTAGATGATATATAATTTTAAAATTTTCTTCTATTTCTATCATTTAATTAATTAATTATTTAATTTACTTAAAATTTAAAATTTAATAACTATAAAATTAAAATCATATGATAGATAAAATTATTTTTAATATCTTGTGATTTTTCAAATTACGTGATCTTTTTCAGTAGGGTATAATTTAATCGGAACAAAGCTCACTAAACGTTGTCAATTAATATAAATATAAATATATTAATTTATTAATATATTAAATTAATATAAATATAATTAATATATTTTTGTTTGATATTTGATTATATTATTTTTGTTTTTACCTAGTAAAAANAATTAATAGATAATCGCTAAAAAGTAAAATAGCAAGCAAATAAAAAAATTATAATAAGTTTATAAGGTTAAAAATATAATATAAGATTATGTACCTGTCACACATTTTGTTTTTAAAATTAAAAAATTTATTTAAAGTTTTTCTACTTACTACATAAGCTATAAGTTTAGAAGGTATGAAAAATATAATTAATTTCTTAACTTTTAAGGACTACTATCACACTTTTCGTTTTAAAAATTTTAATAAAAAATTGATTTGAAGTTTCTCTAGTTATTATGTACCTATATGATTTCTTAATTATTCTATCAATATGTAATTATGTAGTATCGAAATGAAAATTTAAATTAAATAAAGTGTTTTTCAACTTTTTAACTTAATGACTAAATACTCTTAAATCAAATTACTTTATCTTTATAATTTTTTTAAATTACCATTTTACCAGCCTTCATAAATTACTGACTAATTTACCGAGTAAATTATCTCATTTTCATCTCTATTCATTATACAAAATAACTGTATCTGAAAAATGTTTAATAAGATTTTTCTAAATTCTGAAGTTGAATAAATCGAGAAATTGAATTCCAATTGTTCCTATAGGAATTGTTAAAATTTTAATATTTTTTGATAATTTATCCATTGCCTCAAATGTTTTCAAATTTTGATCACTCATGAATCTAAAAGTAAAACACTATTATCGTTGCAATTAGGGAGATAAACATTTGTGAACCATTTTTACAAGATTTGTCGAACATTTTACCTAAATTTGAAAGTAATACAACAACATTATCACATTTAAAAAGATTTGCTTCTACTCGAGGTCCAAATTTTCCATCTTTTTCTTGTAAAATAATTAACAGCAGTGACAAAAGAGAACTACTAGCTGATATGACGGGCTGAATTGTATAGCTATGAATCATAGAATTGAACATAGTTATACAATTCAGCCCATCATATCAGCGAGTGGTTCTCTTTTGTCACTGTTGTTAATTATTTTACAAGAAAAAGATGGAATAGATTATTATTTCAAAAACTGTGAAAGTTTCTGCCTTGATGTGTGATAATGAAGCAGTCATAAAATACGCTTGGTATATAAAATCTTTATGCATACAAGAGTTTTTTTAAATATTTTTTTTGTAAAGAATACATAGAAATAAAAATGAAAATCCCGCTACAAAATTACAACAAATAATAAATTTTGTAACAAATGTTACAAAAATTATAAAAATATAAAAAATATAGAAATATATAAAAAAATAAAAAATAATAATAAAGAATAAAAGCAAAAAGAAAAAGATGAAATGAGGATAAACTGTCTTCTCATCATCTCCTCGTCGGTTATTCTGGGTTCGGCAAAAAGTGAGATAAGATTGTTAAGTTATTCATTAATTTCAACATAATTGACACTGATTCGCTGAATGGTCAAAAACTTTTTGACTAAACCGATAGAATTTAAGTGTTTGCAATGAATTTTTGTTTTAGTAAGCTACCTTCTATTATTTTACGATAAATCATTTTTGCTTCCAACAAATTTATCTTTTAAAATTTTTAATACATTTTAGATTGTTATTAGAGTTCGTTTTTATATTATAGTTTTCATTAATAGGAGGTGGCTTACTAAAATTAAATAGTTTATAAAAAAACTTTTTGTAATTACAACATCATATTGTCTCAAAAATGAGCCAAAACATGTAAGCGGATTAATTATTATTGAAGTTGTTTTGTTAACCGTATTGGTTTGCACAAGAATTACCGTGCTTGACTCCTATTGCCCTGTTATATCCAATCATTTTGTATCATTAAGGAGTTTTTAGGAATTAATTTATATTAAGATTTTTTTTCAGCAGGTCGCCATATTGAGTTTGCCATTTTGAATTCTATATTTTTTGCACTGAATTTGCTTCCAGAAAACATGATAGCCTCTTATCATCTCTAAAATTTAGCAATAGCTTTAATAGAGTAAACTAAACTGCAAAAAATTAGGTGCTTGTGCTTATCACTATAAGAGTAATTTCCATTCTCAAACCTGCACCATTGTCGATATAAAAAAATACATGCCTATTATTTTTATTTGCTCTACAAATGTACTAAGTTTCATTAAATTCGGCGAGTGACAAAAAAGTACGTTTACTCCGTTCTATCCGTATGTGAGAGTTTTATCATTACTTATCAAATATCCTGTATATTTAGATTTTATTATATAAAAATTAAAGATTGTCGCTTGGATTATATTTTTTATTTAATTTGGTATGAGATTTAACTTTACGCCTTTATGAGATTTTACTTTGTTGATATCAAATCTTTTATATAAATAATCTCTCTCAATAAAATTTTACGAAATTTAACTTGGTGCCCATTGTTGATATGAAATCTTTTATATAAATGATACTAATCACTTAGTTTTCACTATATATAAATTAATGAAGATAATTCACTTGGAATTTGGATTTCATTTTTTAATTTTGTACAATAGACTTTTGTTCAAGGTTTATTTGGATTGAGTGAGGTAACAATTTTTAAATATTATAATTTAGTGTCTATTATTGATATCAAATCTTTTATATATCTGATACGTATCGTTCAAAAGTAGAATTTTTATTTATGGGATTTTAATTTTGTAGCAAATATATAAAAACACGTATCACTTAAGTTTCATCATATATAAATTAATAAAGATATTATTAGGAACTTAGATTTCATTTATTGATTTAATAAAATTTTTTTTGCAAAGCATGTATTCACAGCACGTTTTTACCTTTTTTTAAAAAGATAAATTTATACTGATATCTCATTTTGTAATGTTTACAACTTCTTATGAAGTATATAAATTAATCAATTTACACATTTTTTTCCGAATCATTTTATACGTGCGAACCTTCAGATAACTTTTCTGATTAGAAATATCGCAATTAACATATATATATATATATAGCTTCAACAGAATTTTTCAGCTGAACTTTTAGCATAAAGAAATTCGTCTTTAACTAAGATTTCCATAGTCTCGTGTCGACCCTTAACCTTATACTCTAGAATTTTGCACACGTTAAGTTCAGTTATACTTCCACTCCATTATATAAAGAAATTAGACATTTTTATTAGGGATTTTAACTTGGTAACAAATATACAAAAACACGTATTACTTAAGTTTCATCATATACATATAAATTAATAAAGATATTATTACTACGAACTATAAACTTTCATTTATTAATTTAATAAAATTTTATAACTCAATTTACTAAAAGATTGCCTTAATTATTGATTTATTGGTTTTTTAATGATAATTAAAAATAAATTTTTTTAATATAAGAAAAAAACACAACGAAAACGAAAATGAAAACTAATTTGTGAAATATATTTATTAATTTTTTTTTATTATTAAAAAACAAAGCAATCTATTTATTTGAATGCAATTTAATTCGATATAAGGAGTAAATAAAATGATTATTATACAATAATCTATTTGCTATTTACCAAATTATTCATTATCCTTGTGATGAACTGAAAGTAGACAGGAATTCAATTTGTTAAACTAAAGAAAGGAAATCCGTCGTTGCAGTTTTATACACTTCGATTCACCGCAACTTTCTAATCTTTGGCAGAATATGACAATTCTCTCTCTCTCTGGCCACTTCTTGCTTCATGTTTATCCCATCTCCAGGCAATTGTCGCGCTATGCTGGCACGACCGTGATTTATTAAAACATGCAGAGAAGTACTCGAAAAATATTGTTATATCCTTCTTAAGTTATGTCTTTCCAGTACTTTCAATCTTCTTTCAACTTTCGATTATTCTTTCTTTTCACGCATTATTCTTCCCATAATTCGTCCTAGCTCGCTTGTTGATTCAGCTCGACGATTTAATACTTCAACAGTAAATTAAAAAAAAAAATAATTTTATTTTTCTACTTACATTTTTAAATTAACAAAATATTTATTATTTTCGTCGTTATATATATTTGTTTCTACCTGAAACTTTTTTTATAACTATACATATTATAAAAATTATGTCAGTATTTTTTTCTTTCTTATATTATATCATATTTCAACGTCTTGAAATAGATGACATGAGCAGATAAAACTTACGTAATAAGTAATAAAAAAAAATTGAACCTTAGTATTATATCTAAAGAGTTACTAATTTAATTTGTTTTATGTTCTTAGAAAATGTCTAAAAAATGTCAAAAATTATTCCATTACGTTATAATTTAATTATTGAATCATTTCGCACACTTATTTTCATACTATGTGTTATTATAAGTTTTAAAAAAATACAAAAATCACACACATGTGTATTGTCATACATAATAATCTTAAGGATTTTGTCTACTCACTGCAACCATCTTGGATTGTAACGTGTAACAAAAAATTTGTAATAGGAAAAATACAAAAAAAATTCTTGCAGACTATGTTAAAATTAGAGTGACTCTAATTTTAATATCATTTGTTCCAACTTTTTGAATGCTCCTTTTCTTTATATATATATATATATATATATATATATA
>JAANIC010003936.1:2813-21910 GCA_017607545.1 Acromyrmex charruanus | reverse complement strand
GAAGCACAGCTGTTCAACACATTAGCCAAACTCATAGGTTCTAAACATTGTCGGACAACTGCATATCACCCAGAATCTAATGGCATCATCGAACGATGGCATCACTCACTAAAAACAGCATTAATGTGCCACGGTGAAACTCAATGGACTGATACACTGCCAGTAGTATTACTCGGACTGAGAACTTGTCTCAAGGAAGATCTAGGCGCCTCCGTAGCGGAATTAGTGTACGGCACTACGCTCAAAGTATCAGTTGAAGGCAACAGACGTCCTCTGGATCAACCGGACCGCATAGAGTACTAGAGCGCATCTCGGACAAAGTCTTCGCCATTGAAATCGACGGCAAATCCAGCAACGTCACGGTCGACAGACTTAAGCCTGCGTACGTACTAGTCCAAGACTCAGAAACTACCTCGTCCACTGCGTCTTCGTCTTCAACTAACATTCCAGTGCAAGATGAACCAAAGACATCCTAGTCCAGCAACCAAGCGAAAGACTGTTAGTTTTAAGAATTAATTCGCGCAATGTTACGTTAAGCAAGCGACCAATAAGTATAATCCTGGTTGTTCCATCTATTTTTATTTCCTTTTTTGTTATTCTTGTTCTAGCGATATGGCAACCAGTATTTCTTTTTCTTTTTTAACGTTTACACTGGGAGGGGAGTACTGTGGCGTTGCGAGCGTTGGTTGCGGCGCTGCGAGCGTTGGTCGCAGCGCTGCGAACGTTAGCTGCGGCGCTACGAGCGCCAGTGGCGGCGCTGCATGCGTCCGTCGCGGCGCTGCATGCGTCCGTCGCGGCGCTGAAGTGGTCCTTCTTTCCGCGTTTTCTTCCGTTCGCTCTCTCTGGTGTCATGGCGTGCCGCGTGCCTCGTGTAACTCTCTGCGATAGTCAGTAAGTTAGAACTCGGAAGTTAAGGTTCCGAATTACTTTGTGTATACCGCGAGACCGATACCGATCACTATTCACGTCTGCGATAAGTATTGACGTCGTCGGATAATTCCTCAGAGTATATTTTTCATTGTTCTTGTATTGTAACTCCGCGACGAAATGCCGGTATCCGAACCGTCTTACTCACGCAATCACGTCTCTATTTTTTAATCTATAATAGTGTTTAAGATTTAATTAAGTTTGTATTAAATCGTCTCATGGCATAAAAACCTAAAGCAGTGAGTAGCGCTCATTCTCAACCTAACGTTTTCCCGCCAATTGTCCTCCGCCTTGGTTGATAACCTCGGCGCCATATTGTGCACAGCAGTCGCACCAATAGCCACACTGCAAGCGGCCCGGAATTCGCATCACTGCTCTCTGGTGTCATGGCGTGCCGCGTGCGGACCTCGTGTAACTCTCTGCGATAATCAGTAAGTTAGAACTTAGAAGTTAAGGTTCCGAATTACTTTGTGTATACTGCGAGATCGATACCGATCACCGTTCATGTCCTGTGATAATTATTAGCGTCGTCGGATAATTACTCAGAGTATATTTTCATAGTTTTTGTATTGTAACTCCGCGACGCAATGCCGGTATCCGAGCCGTCTTATGCACGCAATCACGTCTCTATTTTGTAATCTATATTTGTGTTTAATAGTTAGTCAAGTTTGTATTAAATCGCCTTATGGCATAAAAGTCAGAATCAGAGAGTAGCACTCATTCTCAACCTAACGATTTCCCGCCATTTGTCCTTCGCCTTCAGTTGGTAATCGCTGGCGCCCAGACACTCTCGGCGCCATATTGTGCACAGCAGTCGCACCAGTAGCCACACACGCACAGGCTTCCGCGACACCGTGCGCGGCACGCGCAAACATCAGTCTGCGCCACCTGAAACGCCGCGATCTCCCAAACAATAAACCGAACTCGCGACATCTGTATGCTTGCCGAGCGTGAGCATTAATTTCGTCACTGTGTGAAGGTGGGCGGAATGTTCGAGATACAGCCGAGACAGACAGTTTTTTGCAGATTCGGTGTATGTGCGATATACATGCGGTGTACATGCGGATCGGAAGCTTCTAGAAGAATTCCAAGCGTTTTTAGAGGTTTCCAAAACACAAACTTGGTCATCATCTCGTCAATAAAGTCGAAAAACATAAACTAAGCCGCATGTCGTACGTACACAAATTTCAATCGCTAAAACGGCAAGTTAACTCAGATCGCAGCGCACGCACGCTCGCGTGATGCGAAACGCGTAACATACACCCCAATCAGGATTCCTGATTTAGCGAGGCGCCATGGCAATAGCGTACCGCTTGGCCATCGCGCTCGAAAATTGCCAATCGTTGCCCAAAACAGGGGGTCATCTCAAATTTTTCAATTTTGCGAGAATCTCATAGGCGATTAAGATAAAAGGAAGCCTTTGTTCTTCAAAGAGGATAAAAGGCAAAATTGAACAGCAATGCTCTCTCTTCGCTGTCCTCGGTCAGAGTCAACGCTTCGCTACAAGTGCAATCGCCTGGGAGACGCTCCGCCGCCAGATACCGCCGCGTTCGATTTGTGATCGAGAATTCGCGTAAATCGAACTTCAGCTAAAACGCTGTCTCACTCAAAGTTTTTTCGCCGTCGTTCTCGCTTTAACTCGAACAACTAGCCTTATTAATCATATCGTCTTGTCCCAGTATGGCACTAGGCGCGAGGATGCCGCACACAGGAAGAGAAGACGATGATATGAGCGCACATCGCACACAAACGAGTGATCAAAAATAAAGCATTTCGATTCTGCTTAACATACTCAACAGTAAATCCTGAGTCATCAGTGAACAATAAGTAATTTAATTTCATGTTTTTGCAATTCTTTAGTAATGATATCAATTTCTTCTTCTGAAAGAATGTAAATATAAAAAATATAAATATCTGAGACTAAGAGAAGAAGAAAGAAATCTAAATTACATTTTAACACACACAATACAATAATTTCATTAATTCAACATTTTCAAAAAAATATTGTAAATAATAAAATGCATACCTGAAAGATTTATTTTTCCATACGAATCAGGTATTAGTGCCATATTTAAATAAAAATTCTTGTTAAGAGCATGGATACAATATATCAGTCGCAGTACATTCTTTTTGTCTTTCGTTTCTGATAGAAATGTCCGTAAAAAATCAAATATTGTCGACTTATTTGTCATATATATATAATTATATTACGAAAATCCTACTCCAACTCAATCGATAGAGATAATGGCTCTCTTTTCAAGCAGACTTGCATCTATCTATTCTATAGAAGAAAATAGATAATAACATTCGTTTACTTATTTCTCTAATAAAACGTAAATAATTATTATTAGTAATACTTAAGAATTCTGTCATCATCGATTTTGATGAAATCAGACTTATTCGACGTATTTTTGCACATAATGAATCTGACAGAAAAAAGCATTGCTGCTCCGTGGACTGTGATATTAGTATTGATAAAGTTGACTATTCAGGTTAGGAAATTTATTGCAATCATGTAAATTCACTGCTTTTAAACACACAAAATCACTACTTTAAACAATCCTCTGCATTAACAGTAAATGCGTGTGTGTTTAAAGTAGTGAATTGTCATTTCTAAAGCAGTGATTTTCCCAGATAGCACATTATATTCTGAGAATATTCTGAGAATATAATAAAAAAATCACATCTAATATTCGTACAATATTACTACACATACACTACGATATATGTTTAGAATATTCTCGTATACTCAGGATATTTCTATGTCCACAACAATGCAACATTGTTCGCAGTATATCCTCAGAATATCGTTAGTGATATTCTAAGAATATTTTAAAATATTCTCATAATATTATTGACGATATTGAGGATGTACTGAAAAAAATGTTACTATGGACATAATATCTTGAGTATATTCTCGTGACATTTTAAGAATATTCTTAAATTACGTTTATATAAACAATAAAGAAAAGGAGCATACAATCACACGCAGGTTGTTTGTAACAAAAAGTCAGTTAAAATTCTTACGTAAAAAGTATAAAAGTCAGTTAAAATTCTTACGTAAAAAGTATAAAATCATAAAAACATTTCTATATATTTACGTAAGAATTTTAAATATACAGAATGTTTGGAAAGTAATGAAAAATCTTTCGCATAGGGGCAGAACAGACTAAACTGAAAAAAAAAGTCCTCTACCATTTTACAATTTTCGCGATAGTTAACAAGATATTAATAACTAAAAATTGTCGAAAATCTTCAATAATTTTTTACTCAAATACTATTAACTTTATAGAAAAATTGTAAGCCATTATTTAGTTTTCTAAATTTATTGCATCCCCTTACAATTTATTACAGCACAAAGTTACACAAAAGTTACAGCAACACTGCTGCAACATTGCAGCAACATTACATATTAAAGCAATATTGCAGAGATTTTGCAGCGATATTGCTGCAAATTTTGTGCTGTATGGGATTCTTTTCTAAGCAACCTGAAAACATTAAAAAATTCAAATAAATATTATTATATGAATTTTATTATGTTAAGTTTTATATTATTTTATTTTATTGTGAATCAGTTCACTCTTTGTACAAAAATATGACTGTATCAATATTCCAATATGATATTTTATTACAAGTAATATTTCAATCTGACATTTCATTACAAGTAATAATTGAACATCACATATTATTGCATTCTTTCAAACGAATTTTGTACCAAGGACATCGAAAAAGTAATGAATAAATGAATACAAAAAAAAATACGAATACTGCTCAAAAGTTCAGCGTTTAAAATATTATAGATATTAAACTTATATACGAATCTGCCTGATATTTTATTACAAATAATCTCTTAATAATTAAATATCATATTATGCTTCTTCATATAAATATGGAACCGAATAACATAAACAAAAAAAAACGTGCGAAAAAAATATAATATGGAGCAAAAGTCTAGTGTTTAAAATTTTTAAATATTAAACTGTTTACTTTGTTTTTTTATAATTAACAGTCAATGTAATCGAAACACAGTCGAATCGAACAAATAAAAAGAAAAAACAGCAGAAAATTAATTCTGCGAATTTGGCACAGCTTTTGAACATCGCTCTTTGGCGTGAGCGAGCCAACGTTTTATTGGTACTGACAGTTCTTCCTCCGTGAAATTCTGATAATGTTTTCTCAGCGCACTTGAAACAATATTATTTTAATAATGCAGTTAATATGTTTTAAATCAGACCAACTACATATTTTTATACTTCATAACTTACTAAGTATAACTTTACATATCATTAAGTCTATAAATACATTTTTCTTTTTGCCTCCAACTATATGGCAAGTTCATTTGTAAACGTTTGCCGCATTATTTTTAAAGCACAATTTTTCATCTCGGCCTTCTAGATTTGCTAACTCTCTAATCTGTTGCATATAATAAATGTTATATATTTAAATAACCATTTATTAACACGTTTGCATATAACTCTAATTTCGTCCAAAGATTATTTTATATTTTTTTGGGAGATTTAGGCAGAATTCACATCTTGACAGAAAAACAGAAAGCAGAAATGCAGAAGACTATCACTGATAGTAATAACACTATCAGAGCAAGTAAGCATTCTACCAGATCAAGTTTTGATTGGCTTCTACTTTTTTACTTTTTGCTTTTCTGTCAAAGTGTGAATTCATCCTTTACATTTACCAGTTTTTTTCTATATTTTTCATCCTTCTTAAGCTTCTAATTCTTGTAGAGCCCCTTCATCTTTTAATGGAAAATTGTCCAAATATCAATAATTTCGACTTCTTCGGGGTTTTGAGGACGAGTGTTTTGTTTTGAAAAAGACTCAATTTTTTTAGAATTTTCTCTTAGAGTTTTCACTTGCAAATTCAAAGAAATTAATTTCCGAGTAATGAATCGGTAATAATTTTTTGTAATGTATAGAAAATGTGAAATTTTAATATTAAATTTATATATTAAATATATGATAAAAAGACAGAAAAAATTTATTATACTTTTGTTGCTGCTTTTTTAACAACTTTTATTAATCTCATCATTTGTTGAAAAATTGATTGGCGTATCCAAAAATTCATTCAGTGAAAATTTGTTCCTTCGTTTTTTGACTGTAATCGCGATGCAATAGTTCTTCGGATAAACAAATAAAATTTATTACATTAAATAAAGTTCCTACAGATCAAATGTGTGAATATGATATAAATATAAAAATTAATAGAAACAATGCCTTTTCTTAATCACAGCTAAATCTTCGTACTTGAATATTTTGTGTGATTTTATGTACATTTTCAAATTCTTCAAACTGCGTGCTAAAATGATTTTTCGGTCTTGAAATACAACTCTTAAGGATGAATAAGAATAATAATACCATGATATTAAATTGCTAATCAATTTAATAAAGCATCTATATTCTTTTTCCTTTTTAATACTGTGAAGAATTTATTGCGAAAAATATCATATCACAAGGGAACACAACCAGTTATATGTCATCGATTTAAATGAGCTTTTAGTATGTTGTTCTACAGACAAAAATAAGAGACACGTATTTTTTTATGCTGAGTCGCATGTTAAGGGGGTGAAATCCTCCCTTGAAGAAAATCGGTTTTTTTCTTTCGAATATCTTCGAAACTATGAGAGATAGAAAAAAATTTCTAGAAAGGTTGCAAGAGTACTTGATAACTATAATAAAACAAATTTTTTTTAGTTATTTATTTATTGTATAAATAAATAATTTTATTTATACAATAAACCCCACCCTCCACTCTTATTTTCAAAAATTTTTTAATTTTTTATGTGACCAAAATTAAAGAGCATTTTACGCTGAAAACAACGATGTTTATTTAAATCATGTTCCGAAAAACCATTTTAGAGATATGAACGAAAACATCTCTATATACGCGCTTCGTACCTACGTATTCATCTCATACCGCGTTGATTGCAAGATAGCGATAAAGGCAACACAGTTTATCACAGTGCAGTAATGACTATTGAAATAAGTTTTGTAAATAATAATAATAACAATAATAATAATAACAATACCAACAGTAATAGTGACTTTTTTCAACCTGCTAAAATCAATCAATCTGTCAAATACTTTTGAAGGTACGTTTATAAAAGAATATACAAAATATTTTGAACAATTAAGAACTGTGACGTGATATTTTTCGTCCGTCACAAGGGCCGCATGGCCTGACCAAACAGTGCAGTCTGGCGTCCTGAATCCTCTCACATTTTGGGGGCGGACGCACCTGCGCTTTTTTCTTTCCGCGACATTGTTTGCGTACCTTACGCGTTCCGCGTTGCCGTTTCCGTTTTCCTTTTTTGTTATTCCCGTACCGAGGGTCATAGAGGCCGGCGACTCCTACGATCCTGACGGAGTGACGCCACCTCACCGGAGAGAAGAGGAAGGAGAACGACCAGGAATGGGAGATCAAGAGACGACCGATGCTGATGGACCCGCCGGGGGCGCACGACACCTGTCTCCGGGTTGCATGCAAGTGATATCCTTCCTTCACTATTACGCCTTTTTGGTTATCGCAAGGCATTTCGTATCGCACCCTCTTCCAGGCGCAAAGCGGACCGAGAGTTGGTACGGCATGACGGGGAAGGTCACTCTACGCCCCAAGGACGGCGAGAGCCCCGGATAGGCACCTCGAGGCCACGAGGCGGCCCGAAAAAGACTCCCGCGATCTCTCGAATTTCGCGCGCCAGGACATACGACGCGGTCCCCGCGATTAGCGGAGCCACGCGCCAATCAGGCGCGATAAGGCCCCCTCGCGGAGATAACGAGCCCTGCGTACGTCCGGGAGGATTAGCGCCCGGCACTTGAGCTGTGGCCCGCTTGGCGAAGGCACGCGAGAGGACGCAGGACGTCAGCGAATCGAGAACTTTCCAAGGTCGACTAGGACGAGCACCTGCGAGGGAGTCACGGTGAGACGAGCGTCACCCCTGTAAAGTCGCCGGTTTCCGCGTCCGGGAGGCGTAGCTTTCGGATTTTTATCGGGCGTATAATAATGAATGCACGTGGCATTACCGTGCATCAGAGTTTCGCGGAATTGGAGTACGCGTGCCGCCTCCCGGAACGGCCCTTATCATCGGGATAATTCTAACGCGTCCGCCAAGGCCACAGCCTCGTCACTCGTTGTCGGTTTCTTTTTGTCGCGGATCATATGTTGCGTCGAATTTCCGTATCGTAGTATTGTCGCGTATCGTGTCGTCTCGAGCGTCTGTAGCGTAAGATTTGCATATCTATTTGGCTCTCTATGTCATAGCCATTAACGACAATTTATAATAGCAATTGATAATTGTGCNCGTCCGTCACAAGGGCCGCATGGCCTGACCAAACAGTGCAGTCTGGCGTCCTGAATCCTCTCACATTTTGGGGGCGGACGCACCTGCGCTTTTTTCTTTCCGCGACATTGTTTGCGTACCTTACGCGTTCCGCGTTGCCGTTTCCGTTTTCCTTTTTTGTTATTCCCGTACCGAGGGTCATAGAGGCCGGCGACTCCTACGATCCTGACGGAGTGACGCCACCTCACCGGAGAGAAGAGGAAGGAGAACGACCAGGAATGGGAGATCAAGAGACGACCGATGCTGATGGACCCGCCGGGGGCGCACGACACCTGTCTCCGGGTTGCATGCAAGTGATATCCTTCCTTCACTATTACGCCTTTTTGGTTATCGCAAGGCATTTCGTATCGCACCCTCTTCCAGGCGCAAAGCGGACCGAGAGTTGGTACGGCATGACGGGGAAGGTCACTCTATGCCCCAAGGACGGCGAGAGCCCCGGATAGGCACCTCGAGGCCACGAGGCGGCCCGAAAAAGACTCCCGCGATCTCTCGAATTTCGCGCGCCAGGACATACGACGCGGTCCCCGCGATTAGCGGAGCCACGCGCCAATCAGGCGCGATAAGGCCCCCTCGCGGAGATAACGAGCCCTGCGTGCGCCCGGGAGGATTAGCGCCCGGCACTTGAGCTGTGGCCCGCTTGGCGAAGGCACGCGAGAGGACGCAGGACGTCAGCGAATCGAGAACCTTCCAAGGTCGACTAGGACGAGCACCTGCGAGAGAGTCACGGTAAGACGAGCGTCACCCCTGTAAAGTCGCCGGTTTCCGCGTCCGGGAGGCGTAGCTTTCGGATTTTTATCGGGCGTATAATAATGAATGCACGTGGCATTACCGTGCATCAGAGTTTCGCGGAATTGGAGTACGCGTGCCGCCTCCCGGAACGGCCCTTATCATCGGGATAATTCTAACGCGTCCGCCAAGGCCACAGCCTCGTCACTCGTTGTCGGTTTCTTTTTGTCGCGGATCATATGTTGCGTCGAATTTCCGTATCGTAGTATTGTCGCGTATCGTGTCGTCTCGAGCGTCTGTAGCGTAAGATTTGCATATCTATTTGGCTCTCTATGTCATAGCCATTAACGACAATTTATAATAGCAATTGATAATTGTGCGTATTCTGTCGTATCGAGACTGTGTAGCGTCGAGTTTGCACGTATTCGAGTCTTCTCTGCATCTCAGCTGAGCGGCGCGAGGCCCCGCGAGCGCGCACGAGATCGCGCCGTGTCCACGCTGCAATCATTGCCGAATTCCTTAGCATTTGCGAGAAGTATGGTTCGTATAATTCGCGAGAGTATTCCTGTGTGGCGTGAGCTCGTGTCGCGGGAATTTAACGAAATTGATACGCCTAGCGTAAAACCTCGGGGCCTACGTAAATCAGTATCGCGCTCAAGTAGAGCTTATCGTCTCGATTGTACCGCCGGATGTAAATGTAAGTCGAAGACTCATTTAATATATTTGTTACTTTTGTTATTGTTAATTCGTGTGTACTTTATTCTCGCCCCTATTCGCTCCTCCAAACGATCTGCTATCCTCGACCGCGAACCGCCCCCTCTGCCATTTCTGAGGCTGAGCTACCGATTGAGAGCCCGTCGACATTCGCAGCTCATTAAAAATGGCATAAAGAAAATATCGCGTAACTTCTAGAAAGAGTGGCACGCTCGCTCGTGCCTGGCGCCCCACTATTGTTTTGTGATTATGTGCCGCCCTTAAGAGCGGCCGCGTGAAGACGCATTTCTGTCACGTTTCGTTTAACGCCACCCATCATCCGATCGCCTACGAAAACCTTAGCTGTGAATGTGCGACAAAGTTGCGCCACGCTCGTGAGTGCGGTTGCAGAACAAAGTATTAATAAAGAAATTAATACTTTAATAAAATTTTATTCATTTCATTTTCATCGTAGATCAGCTAATTCCATTTAATATTGACATCAATAATGTATTGATAAGGCGATGTAAAAAATATGTAGATTTGCTGACACAGATAAAACATTAATTTTTGTGTGCGTATGTTATTGACACATAAGTATAAAAAGGAAATCGTTGGAATGAATTCAGTTTCGTGCTTGATTTCGAATAAGTACTATTAGTTGCTAATGATACTAATTGGCTAATAAGTATTTATTTTTTATAACTGCATTATATGTTGATCGTAATGTAGCTAATTGCAGTGTTCAATGTTAACATGAATAATGTATTGCAAAACATTGCGTCTTATTAATCTAGGAGAAAAATAGTATTCAACTGTTAGGATTTGATGAAAGTATATTTATAATTTGATAATTATAATTTGACATTTTTAAAACACTTGTAGGAAGACGTCATATATACATTGTACAAAATTGTTTTTTCCCTTGTTCAACGAATTCCTTTGAAGGATAACCAAATAAGAAGGTATCAAATTTATTATGAAATAAACAATAAAAAGAACCTTTCTCTCTTTCTTTTAGTAATTATTATATTGGAAATGGACATATAAATAATATTATGTTTATAATTTTTTAGAAAATAATGCGGTTTAATCCATGAAATGTAATAATACTGCTGTCTGCAGTATTTACTGCCGTGGACTTTCCAGAAAGTCCTATAACAACAGAAGAAGTTACGATGCAGAGAAAAATGAAAAAGATGATAAAAGAAATGTACGAAGACTACTATGAAATTGAACAAGAAGAATCGTTGGATTTTTTAAACTCATATGATGTATCAGAAGCACAAGAAATAGAACTCGTAGATGAAGAAAATTACGCACGCAATGTAAAAGAAATGGTTTGTGATATCGACGATATTTCAGCAGAATATAAAAAAGGAGCAGTTGAATATTGGAGAAGTGGTAAGTTAAAGCCGAGAACAATTGAATCTGTAAAATCAAGATTTCGGAAAGTAATGTCAGCAGACTAATTGCGATGAGAAAAGCAAATGAATGTAGGTGGTGGTAGACTTGAAAAGTTGGAACGAATTTCAGTATACACGTTAGATAAATTTATTGAAGCTATTCGTAAAGGGGCAATGATCCATGATATTGATATTACACGATGGACTTTGCAAGTGCAACAACAAGTAAACTTATTAGGTTTTAAAATTTACACGAATAGGTTAGAAGATTTAAGCTCGCGCATCAAATTGTATCTAGAAAAGTTATAAAATTTATAACTAAAAAAGCTTTAATGTCAAAGGCAGCTTTACAAGCAGACAGCAATAGGTTTATTGAAAATGTCAAATATTATATTGACCATTACGGAAAATGTGTATAATTCGGACCAAAGTGGTTTTTAATTAGAATTGCATGCTAGTCGTATATTGGCACAGAAAGGTGTAAAAAAGTAGAGTCTGTAGCACAATCAATATCTGCGATTACACAGTTATACAATACAACCTGTTATTTCAGCCGATGGTAGATTATTATCTCCATTTCTTATAATGTTAAAAGAACCTAGTGGGATTAGGTTCTAGGGTACAAGAAACGATGTTTACTGTAAAAAATATTTTTATTATGTCGTCAAAATCTAGTAAACTAACATCTAATCATTTTGAAACTTGGGTAAGGGAAGTATATTATCCAAATGTTGGACCAAATTCAGTTTTATTGTTAGATTCAAGGACTGGTCATTGTCCGGATATAATTCAAAGAAATAGACCAGATTCTGCACAAGATATTGTTTTATTAACTATACCGGCTGGAAAAATACAACCGTTAGATATTTTTGGATTCCGTTTATGGAAGAATTTCGTCAAGCATTTTTCAGATGTAGTCATGCTTTTAGATCATGATGTAAAACTTCATTCTAGAAACGCTATTTTAAAATTACAGTCATTAACGCACAATCAGTTTTCATTGCCAAGATTTACTAATTTGTTTAAATATGCTTGGTACAAAAGTGGATATTTGGAACATAGAAGAATTTGACACACCGATCGATTTTTGTTTTAAAAAACATTCGCAAGCAACATGCGATACTTGTGGTGAAATAGTTGTAATTACTTGCGCATGGTGCAAAAAGTCTCTCTGTATAACTCATTTTTTCCATGGTCATCATATTTGTAATATGTATGAACCGTAAACATTGTAATGATTTACATACATTGTAAAAAGATAATTTTAAGCAATGTCTAAAAAAAGACACATGGTGTGTGCTTTTCACGTTTTAATTGTAGTAAATACAAAATAAAAACAAATATTGATTATTGACATTTTATATCAATACAAATACCATATTATATTAATAAAAATATCAAAAACTAACAATAACTTTAAAATTATTGTATCGTAGAATTGCAAATAAAGAAAGTAAAACAAATTATACATATGTATATATTAGCCAATTTATTGCTGAAGTACAGTAATATATAATTAATTACTTATTTGAAGTACTAATTGTAAGAGTACTGAACAACAATGCTTTTAATACTTATTGTTAAAATAAGTAATTAAATACTGTCTTTCAATATTAGTCAATATTAGATTTCTAAAAAGGTATGCTGCCATTACTTCTCAATTCATACTCTGTAAATATAAAAATAAATTTATATAACACAATTAATGTACCATATTTTTTAATGTTTTTCTCACATGCACAAATAATGGTACTTACAAATTTCCGCCTATCTACCTCAATCCTTGCAAATTCCATCGTCAGATTTTGATAATATTTCAAAAGAATTTCCTCGACTAAAAACTTCTAATATTTGAGAAAATTATAATTATTAAATTAATAATTACGAGTTCGAAATTGAGTTTCAGAATGTACTCATAAATTATTATTGGCATTCTGCGGCAAATTTTTTTTTTTTTTCATTATTAGCTAGACATTTCTGACACTGATTGTAAAATAGGATACGCAAGTTTACACAGATTATTATAATTGTTTTATAAATTAATAAGTAGAAAGGAAAATGTATCAAAAACATACAATATATTATTGATAAATGCAATATAAATTATTAATAATAGAATAAGTACCTTTTTTTTGTTATGAGTTCATAAGAAGTACCGCATTTACAGGTTATTTCAAATTTATATTCACAAGTTTCACAGTTGCACATTTTATCCATTTTCAATTTATATGAAGCACCGCACTTGCACGTTATTTCCATAGCAAAATCAACTGACTATGCATAATCAATGCTGCATATGCTGACTCATTGCATATAAGAGCAAATCGATTTTTTGCATAACATCGCATTAATAAGACGTATCATATCAGTATCAGTAACCTCGCCCTGATAAAATGAAAGGTTCAAAAAACGTCGACATTAGCAATGGATAAAAACACAGCAATAACTAAAGATAACTAATCCTCTGATATCTTTAAAAATACCTGGAAAAAACGCTACAATCGGAAATGATAATTTTCGCTCATCAATACATTTGGTTGTGATAACTGTAAGATGAACATATCCTTATCATTATTTCTGGTTGTCGTAACTGTAGCGATTTTTTTCGTGTGCGAAAGCATTATCAAGATGACGCCTTATCAATACAATATTGATGTCAACATTAAATGGAATTAGCTGCTCTATGACGAAAATGAAATGAATAAAATTTTATTAAAGTATTAATTTCTTTATTAATGCTTTGTTCTTAATTGTTCAAAATATTTTGTATATTCTTTTATAAACGTACCTTCAAAAGTATTTGACTGATTTTAGATGGTTGACAAAGTCACTGTTGCTGTTGGTATTCTTATTATTGTTATTATTATTATTCTTATTATTATTATTATTATTATTATTTAGAAAACTTATTTCAATAGTCACTGCTGCACTGTGATAAACTATGTTACCTTTATCGCTATCTTGCGCAACCAACGCGGTATGAAACGAATACGTATGTACGGAGCGCGTATATAGAGACGTTTTCGTTCATATCTCAAAAATGGTTTTTCGAAACATGATTTAAATACACATCGTTGTTTTCAGCGTAAAATGCTCTTTAATTTTGGTCATATAAAAAATTAAAAAATTTTTGAAAATAAGAGTGGAGGGTGGGGGTATACAATAAATAAATAACTAAAAAAAATTTGTTTTATTATAGTTATCAAGTACTCATGCAATCTTTCTAGAAAATTTTTTCTATCTCTCATGATTTCGAAGATATTCGCTTCGAAAGAAAAAAACCGATTTTCTTCAAGGGAGAATTTCACCCCCTTAAAATGCGACTCAGCACTTATAAAAAAATACGTGTCTCTTATTTTTGTCTGTAGAACAACATACTAAAAGCTCATTTAAATCGGCGACATACAACTGGTTGTGTTCCCTTGTCAGTCAAGGTTTGAACCTGGTTATCCCTACATTCCGTGGGGGTGTCTTTTCAATTCGACCACTGAAGTTTCAGGTTCAAACTCTGGCTGAGGTGATATTTTTCGCAATAAATTCTTTACAGTATTGAGAATGAAAAAGAATATAGATGCTCTATTAAATTGATTAATAGTAATTTAATATCGAAATATTACTATCCTTATTCATCCTTATTCATCCAGCTGCGTTCCAAGACCAAAAAAATCATTTTGGCATGCAGTTTGGAGAATTTGAAAATATATATAAAATCATACAAGACATTCAAACACGAAGACCTAACCATGATCGAAAGAAAGAGACTGTTTGTTCTATTAAATTGTTAAGTTATTAAATTAGAAACTGTTCATTATATATTTCATAGTTATTCCATCTTTATGAATGTTATAAAAATAAAAGAAACTTAAAAACGTAGTTTATGATTTTAAGATTTAGAATATTTGGGAATACAAAAATATGTATTTTAATGAATCAAATGCGATCATTTTAAATATTTGAAGTACTTATACAAAAAAAACTGAGATTTTTCTTTTAATTTTGTTAAATAATGTAATTTATAATAACAAATAAAGTAAATAAATTACAAAAATGTGTTGTTAAATAGAAATGTAATGTTATTCACAAACTTTCATATGTACACATTACAACTTTGCTTCCGCTGTTTTTTTCCGAAATTCGAGGCTTTATTGTAAAAAACTGGTTATACATTTATGATTCAAAGTATTGTCCATCGCTGGCTACTACTTTCTCCCATCTTTCGAGTAGCGTACGAATCCCGCGTCGAAAAAACTGGTCATCTTTTGAGGTGATCCATGAATCGATCCAATTTTTTACTTCTTCATAAGATCGGAAGTGCTGATCAGCCAGGCCGTGTGCCATTGATCGGAACAAGTGATAGTCAGAGGGAGCAATGTCTGGAGAATACGGCGGGTTGGGTAGGATTTCCCATTTCAACGTTTCCAAGTATGTCTTGACCACTTTCGCAACATGGGGTCGAGCATTGTCATGCTGCAAAATCACTTTATCGTGTCTCTCGTTGTATTGCGGCCGTTTGTCTTTCAATGCTCGGCTCAAACGCATCAATTGTGTTCGATACTGATCGCCTGTGATTGTTTCAGTCGGTTTTAACAGCTCATAATACACTACGCTGAGCAGGTCCCACTAAATACAGAGCATGACCTTGGAGCCGTGAAGATTCGGTTTGGCCATCGACGTGGAAGCATGGCCGGGAACTCCCCATGATTTTCTGCGCTTGGGGTTATCGTAATGAACCCATTTTTCGTCCCCAGTCACAATGCGATGCAGAAATCCCTTCCGTCTTTGCCTTTCAAGCAGCTGTTCACAAGCAAACAAACGCCGTTCAACATCTCTCGGCTTCAACTCGTACGGCACCCAATTTCCTTGCTTCTGAATCATTCCCATGGCTTTGAGGCGTTTTGAAATGACTTGTTGAGTCACTCCTAATGATCGTGCCAATCTTCTTCATTTTGACACAAGTCTTGATCAAGTAATGCCTCCAATTCTGCATCTTCGAAAACCTTCTCTCTTCCACCGCTGTGCCGGTCTTCGACGTCAAAATCACTGTTCTTGAAGCGTTGAAACCACTCACGACACGTTCTTTCACTAATAGCGGCCTCACCATAAGTATTTGAGAGCATTCGATGAGCCTGAGCCGCAGATTTCTTCATATTGAAGCAGAAAATTAAAACCTCCCGCAAATGACGAGAATTTGGCTCGTAAACTGACATTTTCAATCGAGAATAACTTTATGATGCAGACACAAATCGACTAATGTTTCTATGGAGTTATGTTGACAGATGCCCAAGTTTATTGTATGACGTCTATGATCTATTTTCGACCACCACTTACTTGGCTAAAGTCATCTATAGGAAAACGGTGGAAGCAAAGTTGTACACTTAATTTATTTAATATGTAACTATTTATATATTTTCAATTTCAATTTACTTGTGCGGGTTATACTGTCAATATATCCTTAATAACCTTTATAATTTGATATACTAACTTTTTTCTCTGTGCGGTACTAGATTTCTTCCGATTCAATGATTCAAGAAGTTCCTCATCTTCTAAAAATATTTAGAAGAACCGCTCACCTCAGAATTGGATTTTGATGTACTTGTATGCGTGTTATTCGCAACCTTCTTCATTGCAATTCGAAATAATTAATTATCAAACACAATACACAAATAATGAATTTATATAAAGATTCTTTTCCTAAAATATACTTACCTACTTCTACAAGTTTTCCTCCATTATCACTTTTTGACATTTCACTGTCCTTTTGGAATTTAGGAGACAACTTAGTACTAGATGCATGCATTACTATATTTTCCTTACTTTCGGATCGAGTTCGACTCCCGGCCGAGGCAATATTTTTCGCAATAAGTTTATTACAGTTTTTTAAGATTAATTTGGGAAATTTTTAAGATTATATGGCACGCAATTATCATTTCTGAAATTAATTCATTTATATGAATATATATAATAATTCAACATCTTAACGTTCAGATCGTAGTAGCGCTTCCTATTTAAAGTAATGTATTTAACATAAAATTCTGAAGTATTTCCTTGAATAAGAAATTCTTTTGCCGTTTATGACAGCCGCGTTTGGTACAATATACCTACTTTCATTACCTAACAACTTGTTTAGTCTAACAACTTGTACCTTTCATTATTATTACAATTACCTTTCTTTATTTTATTATAATTAGTTTTTATATGTTTTTATATGTTTTGTAAAACTCCTTTCCGGACATTTAGGAAATTGCGGAACTTTTACTACTCCCTTGTCTTCTAATTCGTCGCTACTTTCAACATATTTGGCCGTTGTTTTCCTCGTACGTTTTAAAATTTTGTCTTTGTCAGAACCCGTAGGTATGTCTGAGAAAATTTCAGCATCTTTCAGCTTCTGCCGAGCTTTCTCATATGATGCTGAAAGTCATTAAAATAATATATATTTAAATATATACAGATATCATGTGACTCAATCTTGCGAGCAGAGATGGACAAAATTGTAATTAACTGAGATTATTGTGTTTGGCAGTCAACGTATTAAAAATTATTATTTACATTTGTTTATACAAGAAAATTTTGTAATTTATCACCAACCTATTAACATTAACGTTTGTAATTGAAACGAAAATAATTTTACATTATTTATTCAATTAAAATGTAATTGATTTCCATCAATTACTTATTAAAAATATAATTTTTAATTAGACGGCCATAGACATGTTAAGAAAATAACTGATAATTGGCGAAACTAAATCGATACTGATCATCTCTGCTTGCGAGTATTTGAATCATGTTGTAAGGTATTGCAAAGTTTAGAACGTTCAGATTTTATAGATTTTATAGATTTTTTAAATTATTGGATTATTTAAGGGGATGCTGGAGCGAAGGCTGAAGTTAATCAAGGTCGATATTACAGGTTTTTATTTTCAATGTATAAGATGCTTACGCCCTCTGAGTTAATATGATCATACAGGAAATTCAATTGATTAATTATCGATATTTTTATTCCGTTTCCTACATTACCATCTTAGCAGGGACGTGTATTAGGGACGGTTCCACCAATGTAAAATTTATTTTGGAAAATTTTCCAATTTTAAAATTGAGAAAAAAAATAAACCGTAATTGAAGTTAATCTTATATTTGTAGAATCGGACCTTAGAAATACAGTTGTATTATGTACATATGCAGTGTAGACCGTGTTCCAATATATATCACCAGCATTAAAAATCTGTAATATACATAAAGTACAGATTTTTAACTTTAATAGTTATATCGATACGAAGCCGTAGTAGCACTTTTTCTTTACGTCCAATACTATTTTAGGTAATAATAATATAGTATCAATAAATGAATACGACATTGCACATACATAACGTAATTCTTTTTCATGAATATCAATATATATATATACATACATATATGAAANATATATATATATATATATATACATACATACATATTATATATATATGAAACACGTGTCCATATATTGACAATAATATATGTTACATCTTGACTAAACCCTAAATGATATTGATCATAGGAAAAAGTGATACTACAACTGTGTACCGATATTAACTGCGAGTATTGAAAATACATAATTATAGATTTTCAGTATTGACAGTGTACATTGATACATGGCCCTAATAGCATTTTTACTTTAATAGCAGTTGTACAATGTCATTTTAGGTCAGGATGTGATATGTATTAGCTATACATGAATATATTACACATATAATATACGTAGCTATACCATATTTTGCTACGTTTAATGAAAAGATGTAGAAGTTAATCATGTTAAAATATTAGTGATGTATGTAAATATAATACACATATAGGCAATATTATACAATATTGCATATATGTATACTATAATGTGTGAATATACATACGTTGCAGATAAGTTACCAATGCTAAGCTATTTGCATTCCCTATGTTTAAATATGCAATATTAAAATTGTATACATATATAATATATATATATATATATATATATATAT